>JARJLF010001028.1:0-107676 GCA_029378395.1 Mycena leptocephala
CTCGCCCTCGAGGACGATCCCAACCCCAAAATCATCCGTCAAACTGACGTCTTCGACAAAGGCACTTCGTGACTACACGCACCATCATCCGCCCGCGCCCCGCTCGCCCCCCGCGATTCTTCTCGCGCCCATCGAGCCCCGTCACCTCGCGCCCCAGCTCCCCTCTGGGCATCTCCCGCCCAAGCTCGCCCATCAACTTCGGCGCGTTCAACTGCTTCTCCAGCGCGGACGCGTTCACGGAGCAAGTGGACTACCTGCAGGCCCAGCGGAGCGCGAGCTCAATGGACTCGCGGAGGTGAAGGTGCATGTGAACCAAATCGTCACCACCGATGTAGAAGAAGTGCTTCCCTGGATCGTGCAGCAGGTCGTGAACCCCGAAGGCTTCCGGCGGCGTGCAGTGGCGATGGAGCCGCGGGGAAGCGTTTCATGTGCTTGAATGCCTCGTCTCATCGAATGTGTCCCGTATATGGATCATTATATATTTACTACTTAGACTAATATCTCTACTCACTGTATCATTTCCCAAGCTTTCACTCAATCCGATGTATCTCAGGACAGTTTCGTCGGACTTTGTTCAAAATGTCGGTGTCGACCAAAAAGGCATTTACCATCGTCGCTGGTCCTCGCAGTACGACCGACGTCAAGGCTCTGGAGACGGTGACGACATTCTCAAGCGCGACTCTTGGCAACTTGGCTTTCTCTTGCGCTCCACTGCACAGACAGTGAGCTCCAGTATTTCCCTTCCTTTCACCCTTCTGGCAATGTCAAGCTGCGCAGAGGGCCATTCTCATTCTCATCTTGCGGAGACACCAGAGGTCGGTGGAGGAGGAGCACGTATAACCGCGGTAGGAAGCGTGCGGGCACTGTACCTACATACATGAGCCTCTACCGTGTATGCTACAGTCGTGTACCTGGAGAGACTCGCGACGCGCGAGCAATTTCAGAAACATCATTTCATAAAATTTCGATGCGGTAGAGAAGCACATATATATGAGTCAATGTCAAGAACAAAATAATACAATAAACGCGCACGACTAATCCCAATCTACAGACTCGTCCTCCAGGGGCTAACTTTTGAAAAAGAGCGAATTCCCAAAGCGACCCGCTCAGACGTGCTCATTGCGCTAGCGCATCGAGGGGAGTCGGGTCAGGACCGGACTTCAGACCCCTCGTCCGAAGCGAATGCCTCAGACATGGACGGCTCCTCGACCTCAGAGGTTCTTACTGCATGGTCGACGGACCTGACGCTCGTATGGTGGCCGATGAGGCCTCTGTGGTTGAAGTCGGAGGATTCAATGGCGCCCAAATCTCCTGTGAAAGCTCCAGTAGAGCAAGGTACAAAAAGTAATGGCAGGAGCTGCTGTCGGTCGCATTGGTCTCCGACGCGTGAAGTATGCTTCCAATTTGTGCAAACAGCTAAGGGCGATGAGGAATGGGTTGAGTTCATGACCCAGGAGGCGTTTGACCGGGACCTCGAGCCAGGAAGGGCCGTCTGACGTGTCTTGGCGAAGTAATCCCTCTTGATGACCGTACAAAAAGGTCATCGTGTCGGCATCGCGCCGGACGATTGGATGCCCCTCCGGGAGCCATGGATGTAGTAAGATGAAAGTGAAAACGACACCTTTCGGATTCAGCCACTTCCGAAGTAGTATTAGGAGATATTCATAGAAAATTCGTAGGGAAATGGCTACCCGTTCGTCCCATTGACGCCAGGGTGCCCGGCCACTCTGATCATAGTACTTTTGGCGAGCTGCACGTTCTGAGCGAAGTTCGACCAAAAGGGCAGCTATAGTGTCCCGACTAATGCACCAAGACCAAAGGCCGAAAACGTCCAGCGCTTTGTGGAACGCCGGACTGACTGGGAGATTGAAGGAAGTTTCAGTGACCGGGTAAAGGAGGAGTGCAGTAGCTGCTTACGCCAATGAAGATTTGAAACACTATGGAGTGTCCAATCGTGGGGGACGATGCCCAGCTGAAGCAAAGTTTCTGTCTGGAAACATTCTTGAACTCAAATTTAGCGTAGATTGAATGATACTCACTGTCTGCTCTGCTCGGGCAGGGTCTTTTCGCCAGCATTCGATGACATATGCCGCCTCGTCGAAAACAGTAAAGATACCTTCTACGAAGCAGCCCGTCTGGCCGCTTGCTTCCGCGAGCGCCTTCCTGATACTCGATGTCTTCACGGAATGGACACTGGTCAGGTCAGAACCGCCGTCATAATCCAGTTTGGCGAGCCTGTTCCAAGGCAGAGGACTGAGGGGGCAGCAGCCATACTCCAAAGGTCCGGATTGAGGGACAGCGTCAGAGCGCTCCATGTCCTGGTCCGAGTCATTGTCAGTCGTCGACATAGTCCAAAGTTAACCAGAGTTCAGACTCGAGCAGAGGACTTCGGTGGATGAAGGAAACGAAGAGAGATGAAGACATTAGGGGTGCCGGGTTCAGTTTGAACCCCGAAGGCCTCCGGAAGCATTTCATGTCTCGAATGCCTCGTCTCATCGAATGTGCCCCGTATATGAACCACAAATTGTATTTAATACCTAAACTAATATTTCTACTCACTGTATCATTTCCCGTGCTTTCACTCAATCCGATATATCTTCACCGTCGGTCGCACAGAATCAAGTGCTGCTAACCAACGTTGCAGACCCTGCAAACGACAGGACCGGCCGTTTTGAATTCAAAGCTGAAAGTATTATACATGAGAGTAGATAGGCATAGCTAAACAAAACAACTGCTTTTGCGACTAAAGTACATGTCCTTTTTCTTTCCCCCGATCCGATCCACTTTCCTTTTGAATCACCACCTTTTTTCCTTCTTACATCTTACATCGCCAACTTGCTCTTGAACAGCTCCGCAAACTTGTCCTGGTCCACATACGTCGTCAAGTTCGCAAACACCTCGTCCTTGAGCGCCGCGATGCGCACGAGCGCCTCCACGCCGATCTTCCTGCCCTCCTCACCCGTGAGGGGTTCCTTGCGCATCGCGAGCGCGAGGTACGCAGGCCCCAGCCACTCCTGATGTTGTACCGGTGCCCAAGGGTGATCTTATCCACGGGTCCGGCGCACTCCGCGAGCTTATTGATCGCAAGCTTGCGGATATCTGCATTCCGCCTTGGTCCGCGACGAGGAGGACGGACGTCCATTCCTCCGCCGTCTCGCATTCGTGTTTACAGTAGTCCCTGCACGCCGTTAGTTGAATGCAGAATGTAAACAAGTGGTGGGGACGCACGAAGGGTATAAATAGAGAGGAAGCGGTCGAAATCCTTCTTGGTAAAGAAAAATAATTGGGCTGGTATGGAGTTGAAGAACCACGAAGACTTCTTGAACAGTATCGGTGAAGTCGGTAGATCATGTTCTCGACCTGCCACCGTGATGAGACGCCTGCGATACAAATAAAATAGGTAGGGACTCACAACGACCGTTATATTACCATCTGCAAAGTAAAAGCGAGAATGGTATGGGGAAGAATGAAGCGTCGGATCCCACGTTGGCCCGGCTGGCTCCCATGCTGCTGTTCTGGGTTGCTCCCGTCCGGCTGCGCCCATGCTGTTCTGACGTCGTCCCAAGCAGCATCGTACTCCGATTCCGGAGGCGACATGAAAAGATTGGCATTAGGGACATTCGCCCAAGGAGGAGTGCCAGGCAGATTGTAGCCCGGAGCACCAGCGTTACCAGCGGCCCCAGCCTTGTCGGGGGGCCAGGGCCGGCGAACGAGGCGGGGGCACATACGGGGGCACATACGGAGGGGTGAAAGCGGGCTGCCCGAGACCTGCGTGGACGGATAAGCGCCTGAGTTCGCCGGATATTGCATCGCCTGCCAAGGGGTCCCCCAGGTTTGCGACGGCAGCGGCGGGAGCGGCGGCATCGGCGGCGGTATGGGCATACTGGACGGGATGATGATCGGCGGCGCGCCGCGGCTCCCCGAGCTGGATGTCGAGGTCACAGTCGACGGGGACTGGTAGCGGCCTTGGCGGGGGGAACGGACGATCGTAGGACCCGCAGGCTGGTAGGAGAGCATGGGAGTCGAGAGACGAGAGTCCGGAACGTGGATCATAACGGGCGAGCGATCGCGGCGAGAGCTCGAGCGCGAGCGACCTCGATAGGAGCGGCGCGAGCGGGAGGACGAGCGCGAGCGTGAACGTGCAGTACGAATCGTTGGTGGGATCGAAGGCTGCTGGATGGTCACGGTCGCGCCCACGGGAGCATAACGCCGGGACGCGGGGGCGCTCGGCTGCACTATCACGGTTGGGGGAGGGGGAGTGTGGCGGTGAGACCGCAAGTGAGCGCGAGTCGGCGAACGCCGGGGGCTGCGGGAGCGATGCATACGACGGGGGGAGTACGAACGCGAACGTGGACGTGAGATCACCGGGGGGAGCCACATCTCGGATAATCACAGGAGACGAAGACCGAGAGCGGTGGCGTCGAGAGGATCGCGAGCGGGAGCGAGCCACACGAGTCTGCATCCTCTGAGGCTGTGGAGACTGGGAGCGGGAGCGGGAGCGGCCTCGAGGAGGGATGTTGATGACTATTGGCGCACGCTGATTGGTCTCGTGCCAGTGAGTAAAATCTCGCATGTGCACCTGGGGCATGATGATAGGCGGGGGAGAGTGAGAACGAGGGCGGGCACGAGGAGCAACATGGCGAGGAGGGGTAAGAGAGAGAGGAGAACGAGGGCGATAGCAAGGACTAGGAGAACGAGAACGAGAGCGAGAGCGACGGCTGGGAGTCGGAAGCGGGATCATTTGAGGCGGGGAGCAACACCGGCTTCTACTACGTGGAGGCGTATCAATGATGACTGTGGGCGGACTCCGCGCCCATGCAGGGATGATAACCGGCTGAGAAAGCATTTGTCTATAGCTTCTGGGGGATATGCTGCGCGATCTGCTTCTGCTACGCGATCGGGACCGTCTGCTGTATCGTAGATGGGGACCTGGCTTTGGCGAGGGGATGGCACGATAGTTGGCGGCATGGAATGGCGCACACTCATGGGCGAGTTGGAGCGAGTCGTAGGCGCGCTATAGCCGCAATCGATGACGGGGGGCGTGCGGCAGATATGCTGTGAGTACGGATGCGGGACGATCTCGATACCGGGAGGGCCTTCCGTGTATTCTGTGACTCGGCTCAGCGGCCGGCTAGGGATCGAGGATGAGACCACGGAGGACTGCAAGTCGGTGTGGTTTGCCGCAGGAGTGCGGGGGCCGAAAAGCCCCATTTCTGGTTCGAGTTGGACGGAGGGGGTTGCGGGGGAACCATCCACTGTCCCCACCAATCGGCACTGGACTTCCAACGGACACTGGACTTGGACAGAGAATCCGGATTCGACATCTGTTGGGGGTTCTCCAGGGACGACATACCAGCTGGTACGGCCGAGTTCTTGACATCCCCGTTCGAGACCTTTAGCGCTGGATCAACGCTCTCGTTAGGGCTCGGACGGACGTTGCTATGAGCCTGGACGGGAAATCCTAAGCCTGGAATGGGTCTGCTGTCAAGCTGGAGATATGAAGGCGCGTATGAAGACACTACGGATGGTTCCACCCTCGGAGGAAACCCATACGCATAGTGAAGATTGTGAGATCCAGTGTATTGCACCCGTGTGTCGAGTCGATCGAGCTGGGGGAAGTACCAGGATGCCTGAGCTTCTCGACGAGCCTGAACTCGACCGCGATAGAGAACGGCCTCGCTCTGGTTCTTCGTACCCACTGGCATAGTTCTTGGACGACGCCACACTGTTAGATGGCAATATAGTCGCGACGACCCATGGGAGCTTGCGGGGGTCAGACGACTCAAATCTAGAGTCACAACTGGTTAGCAATGAAGGAAACAAGGCTCAGACGCTGCCCACCATCGTTGGGGAGGTACATGATTGTGGTGGTAAGAAGCAAGCTGGGGAATTAGACCACAGCCGCGCGGGTGATAAGGCGGATTTAGACGCTCATTTGACGCCTTGCCACTGACGCTCGACCAGCGCACCGTCAAGGCGTGCCTTTAATTAATTCTATTTCAGTGGGCGCTACGACAGCATTTCGCCCTATTCAAGCATATCTTTCCCAGCAACACAGCAGAGAATGGAAGGGAGCCTTGAATGGGGTAGAACGAGGCGATGCAATGACTGATATCCAAATCTATGGACTCTGATACGCCCGAGCAACGTTCACGCAGCCAAGGACATGATAGGACATGATACAGTAATGGAGGCCGGAAGCCTCACGGAGCACTTGGTAAGATGTCGACAGTGACGAGGACGCTACGCTAAGTATACCACCTACATGTCGATTAAACCTTTGATTAAACCGCCACTCCCGCCAATATGACTGTCAATGGACAGTTAGATACTGCCTTTAACTGCTTCTGCAGCTGGCAGTGCTATGGGTTTCAGTAGAAGTTGTCAATTCAGGCTCGGCCGGGTCGGCCCGGTCATCCCAGAAATTCAACCCCCAATTCATATGGTTCAACGAGCGGTGTCGGTTCTGTGTTGCCTCTGTGAGCTGACTTTCGTGGAAGTACTTGATTCAAAAAATTTGCAGAATATCTTACTTATGAAGGGAACATCGTGATCAGCTAGTCTCCCAGAGGCAGAGATTAATTCCTTCAAACCTTCGTGCCTCAGGATATCCTTGTCAGAACCGGTATCCTGAGCTCGCGAAGGTTTGCGCCGGTTCTGGTACTCCGTCTGCCTCAGGGAGACTATGATCAGCCGTCTTGTCTGGGAAGATCACTCACGCCTGCGCTATGTTTAAACAATAACGGGGGACTGAGAGATAGTTTGATCATCGTGCCAAAATTTTGAACCCATTGTTAGCCACAGAGCCAGCTATTTGTACGGCCTATCTCTGGAAAATTCAGGTTCGGACCCTTTACATACGTGATGGGTAGGGTTGAGCTGATCGAATCACCATCGTACATAGAACGGAGTGGGAAATGCTATGTTCTGTTCCACGGGTACCGTGTTGCACCGAAGAAAAGGTTATCTTTGATGCACCCAAACAACGGCCCTAGAGCTGGGTATTAGGAAATCAGCGCTTGACCAAAATTCTGGTGGAAGGGCTCAACGGACTGTTAAGAGTAGCGACATATTGTGGACGCGCCCAAGGAGTGTTAGCACACATCAAAACTTGAAGACGCTCCGAGTGGGCGGGCAACTAGGGCTGGGAAAAATAGGGATGTGTGGGTCCACCAGTGATGCTATATATTCTCAGACAGAAACAAGCGCTATGGATTCCGAACGCGAGGTTTCCAAATAGGATTGTGGAAATACAGCGGCAATATGTGTAGGAAACTGACAAAAGTTTAATCGTGTTTATATTTTCTCTGTGGACTGGCAAAGGCTGCTTACTGTTCTTTCCGAATACATTTCTCGTTCAAATACTATCGAAACAATACTTCAACTCTTTTCGACAACAAAAAGCTACCAGCAAGGTATAAGACACCGATCAAAATAGAAAAGTTGTTTCGCACCTCTCCGCTCGAGTCACTGCTCACATACAGGACACCAGAACGACTAAATGCTAGACCGACAGGTCTTATGCAACTTCCAGGACACGACGTTAAATTGGCCGCCTGAACAATGAAAGAGTAGTCGTCGCCCCGGAATGGGAATGGAACACTATTTTGCACGATAGGGTTGGCACATAATTTGAGCAACAACAAAACGGGCTCACTGGACAACACCGTATCCGGTCGGAGGAGCCCTATTGAAAGAGCCATGGAATGAAACCAAGGCGTCGCCGCTGAAGGCCGACGGGAATGACACGGGAGATGGCTCGCGCGGTGCATTGTAGAATTTGATGTCGAGAGGTACCGAATGGGCCTGGGATGAGGTGAGCGTTCGATGGATCGCAAATATATACTATAAAGCGAGAAACCTGAAAACTCAAGACCGGGGGCACATTGTTTGCGCTGGAAGAACACCAAGCATCGTCTCGGTCCGGTTCCAATAACAAACTGATTTGATCACCCGGTTTCAATCCCACATACTGTGGGTCGCCTATGGGATCGGCCTTTGGGTTCCAGAGAGTTGTACAGTCCGGAAATCCATAAAATTTGAGACTCTTATTTAACCTTACCAGATTGATCTCATCGGCGGGATTGTCGTTGACGAACGCGGCTGTGAGACCCGTAACATTGTCGATGCTAGCGCCGTTTTCGACAACGTACAGATGCTCGGAAGACGAGGGATGGAAGGCGAACCCAGCAGGATTCCGAATGCCGTATACAATGATTTGACCGGATGACCATTGAAGTGGTGCGCTATGGTTGGATCGTGGCAGGACAAAATTCCGAATCTGAGAGCGACCAGAGGATGGGTCTCGCGCCGTAGGATCAATATTGGTCAAGGGCCCGTTGGCGACCAGCATCATCGTGTCCTCGCCACTCCGTTTTAGTTGGAGAGTATGCGTAGTTAACTCTGAACCTAATATGAACCGAGCCCGGAAAAATGATGGAATGGGACCTACCTCCGTCGGGCGGAAGTCCAGTAATTATTGAAAAGGGAACATTGCTTTTGACAGATTTGAGGACTGCGTCGTAGGTATAGACGAGGACATCCGACGCAGTGCTGACATAGAGAAGCTCGCCATCGACTTGAATGCCCTGGGTGAAATTGGGATTCGAAATGACCACGGCGCGCTCCCACCCCCCATCCACAGGACTGAATGCCGTTACCCCGAATCCGCGTTCGACGACAAGGATATTCTCCTCTGCGTCGAGAGTGATACCCCGCGGGCTAGTCAGGTTCGAGAACAGAACTCGTGACGAGAACCCGGGCGCGATTTTCACCGGCGCTTTAAAGGGTACACCATCGGCCTGAAAAGTGGGTTGTGGAGTGGCAGCACTGCAAGAGTTCCAATGATGGAGAGTCACAAGAAGCAGGCAAGTTGCAGAAGGCTTCATGATCAGAGGGAGCCCTGCTGTCGAGCCCGTTGGTCTGATATTTATAACTCCCAATGACAAGTTTCATCCATTTGATTTTCGCCCACGGCCCCGCGTCGTCGTGTTGCAGCCTGGGCGCGTCCATGCAGGTCGAATGATGTCGGCGGCGTGCCGATGTCAGAGCGATGACGGGCCTCCTCCTCCATACGACAAAAACAGGGCAGTAGCCAAATCTGGAGATCATACTGTCATGATTCATGAGCCCCAATGCGCCTACCGGAAGTAGTATACGTGATCTGACAACTCTCTTCAGAGACTTCACTGTATGTGGACGCCGCCAGTAGATCCAGAGTTTGTGCCCCACAAGTCCAGTGATGTATTCTCGAGACAAGCGCGGTCGCGAATTCCCGAAATAGAAGTTGATATATACGCCCGATTAGGCCTTTGATCGCATCATCTAACTTTTCTCGCGCCCCTACTTGAGTTATTCGAGTTTACAAGTTGCCAAACAATAATGAAAAAAACGAATTTCTCGCCAAGAAAGCCAAAATCCCTCCTTGAAGCAACAAATTTGTACTTTGATCCCCAAGAGAATTATAAATCTGTCTCAAACTGTGTGTCATTATCGGCTGTACGCCTGGTGTATCGTAACATCGCTACAAACTAATATGGGGTATCAATCGTTCGTACATTATATGAAAAGGAATTTAAAAGTCAAGCATGAGCTCAGACCTTTTCAAGGCATAACGCGATATACATCGTTCCAGCAGCATCCCTGTAGCTCAACGGCCGCATTCCAGTGAGCAACGTATACCCGTTCAAGACATCCAGACGCGATAGACCACTATACGGCTCCCCAGACCTGGCGATACGCTGCGCATGTGCCGCCGTCAGCATGCTCTGATACTGCAGCGGCAGCACGTCAACCGACAGCGGCTCCTGGAAATAATTGTATATCGCCTCGAGGACGTCGAGCAGCGTGATTGCCATACCGCCCCGCTTGTACGCCGTCACGTACCCCCACCGCTTTGTCCAGTATGATATCGCGGGCTTCTCGACGTAGATGCGGATCTTCTCTATGTGCTCGGGGACGGTGTCCTGCAGGGCCAAGAACGCCGACAGTCCGTGAGTGTCGCACGCCGTCGCGGGAGGAGTGGATATGTCCCAGTTCGGCATCGGCTGATACTGAGAGTAGTTGGGGTACTTTACAATCGTCATTGGTGAATACCATGGCTGCACTGGGGGGAGAGAAGTCGTCCATGGTACTTGAGGAGGCGATAGCGGGCACCACGAATTTCCCCAGTCGTCTGTGGGGAACGAGTTGGAGTCCCACAACGGCAGTGGGGACAACGGCAGTGGGGACAATAGGGTGGGAGGGGAAGCAGGTGGAGGTGTGAAATTCCAAGGTATCGTCGACGGCGAGGAATGGGGGGACAGTGGCCAAACATACGATGGGGAGTTGAAATTACAAGAATTAACTGTGCATTCATGTGAGCTATTTGAGAAATGGGGGAATGGTTAAAGCACATACATGGAATACAGGAGGAACGCCTCGAGCGTCTATGTCTGGGAGAGAAAATGTTCATATTCATTGCTTTTTTTTGAGTTTGATGAGACGTTGAGCGTAGCGGGTCGTAAATTTAGTGGTACCAGCACGGCGTGTAGACGATGAGGGGTGTTGGGCAAGCCGAGTCTACCGCAAGCAAACTCACACTATAAGAAGACCAACAGCTCATTGTCCGGTGAAAAGCAACTCGAGAACAAGGTTGACATCTGAAAGGCCGTCGAACAGTCTCCAGGGACCGCACGTTATGACATAGCTCCAGAAGGGTCAGAAAAATCCTTGTTAAGCTGAAACGGTCGCATAGTACTAGGATGAGGTTGCGGAAGATTGCCAAGGTAGGTGAAGATGCCGTCGGACAATTAGCGACTAGCCCTCAAGGTCAACCCGAGGTGGAACAAGGCTGATATGTGTGTTGCCAATAGACACGCCTGCTCGCTGAATCCTTGTTCATCGTAAATGGAAGAGATCAAACTGTCTTGTTGTGAGTGAGTTCCCATCGACCCGGCAGCTTTCGGCATCTCGGCCTCAACCGGTTTTCACGGGTTTCAGCGAGTTTTCTTTGTTTCGGTTGCTCGATGGTAGCCCGCGGGCAAAGGGGAGTTGGTGCTATTGTCTGGAAGAGTATTGTGACTTATGAATTATCCCCAGATCTTCAACCTAGAAACGAAACATCGAGGCGGTTGAATGCTGATTTCTCAAACTTGTAAAGTCAGGATTGCAAAGCTAGAGTACTAATCAAGGGCACATATAATTAAACCGTCTCAGGGCATTATCGAAATTGATACGTTATGAGTCGTTAACGTCGTATCCGACGAGTTGTTTAGTAAAATGGTCGTTGCACATAAGCACGGCTGTTCATCCACGGTTGAAACCCAGAAAAACACATAAGTTGTGCAGGCGTGTACGGGAGAGACGTGTTCTTGGAAGCCATAGAAGGATAAAAAACAGAGGTCGGTTCGGGGGCGCACGAATGCGACCACGTTGGTCGGGAGACCAGAGCGTTGAGAAGCTGTTGGTGCTGTGGACAGAAGCCACAGAGCATGCACCCATGTTGGTACGGATGTGAGACTTGGCCATGGTCTGCGATGGCGGGCGTCTTTTGGACGTTTTTACCCGCTCTCTTACGAGCTCGCTTCGGCGGCCCGGAAGAGAAGGGGGCAGGGGCCGGACATGGATTGGGACTTCGAGTTGGTCTGACAGGAGGAGTACCTAGAGCAGCGGCCATCAACCAGTTCTGTGTTGCCTGGGTAGAAGCAGGTAAATTCACCACCGGAGGTCCAGGAGACATTGATGGTGAAGTCTGCGTCGACCGGCCCACTCGAAGACCTGGACCAGCGGCTGTTCCCGAGGTAGGTGGAGGAGGGGCGGGACCTCGAGGTGATGTTCCAGCACTAGGATTAGGCGTCGGATGTCCGGGTGACTGAGCAGGAGGTGTCCTCGGTGCAGGAGGCTCACAAGCCGCCGATGACTGTGCAGTATGGGCAGTACTTGGAACAACACTCGTTGACCAGGTCTGTAGCGGAGGAGCCCCCCTTTGGGGTGGATTAATTGCCGCGTATTGGGGGAGGTACGTCGCTCTGTAGTTCGAAGGCGGCCGAGTAGATCTATTATTTAGCGCTGGACTGACTGCCGGAGGACGATTCCGCAGGATACCAACAGCAGGCGTCTGGCGACCTGAGGATTGGTGTGGTCCTTGATGCTTATCTGCAATTCGAACACGATGGTGTGGCGTAGCATTGTGTCCAGTGGTTGATAACAAAATATAATGTTCGTCGATCTCTCTCGGACCTGAGAAACGGTGATCAGCTGGAACTGTTGAAAATTTAGTTATTAGGATTACCGCAACATATAGGCGAGCAGCTTTAGCAAGTAATCCCGCCATATCGACAGACACCGTTCAGCGTGGGAGACAAAAGATGTGATGAGTGCAGTATGAGGCGGAGCACCCTTATGAGGCCGGAAATACAAGGGAACAAGCGGTAGTGTGGCCAAAGGACACGGAGAGAACAATACATCGAGGGATAAAAGCTAACGCACAGCAGATAAGGAGAGAAGCCTTAGTGTGGCCACAATGACACGGGGACTTGAGGAGAACAATAAATAAAAGGCATAAAACACAAAAAACGTCGCCGGCGAAGCACATACAACTTGAAGCTCAGGCTTGATTGGGCGACGGTATCGTAGTGCGTTGGGGACGGATTGGGTATCAAAGGGAAAACAACAAAAGAGAGCAATCGGTTTGGTATATAAAACAATGGGATTAGGCTTGTGTTCGTTTCTGTGGGCGCATATGTGTAACTGTGGGCGCGTGTCACACTTTTGAGGTGAAGCGGAGATTCAGTGATTCAAACTCACCCAAAAATATTTCCGGAGCGCGGTTTTTCACAAGTCAGTCCAAATTCCTCGCCGATGAAGGAATTTCGATGAGTTTGACTTGCAGTGGGGGTTAAACAGGAGAAACCTGCACGTAACATCACATCACGTGTACTGTGACGGTGCCTTGTTCTCCATTTCACTCTGAAACACTTGCTCTTGTCTCCGTGATCGTTCTTGTTCTGAAGCAACTTGTGGCAACCGGTCTTCGAAATGCCATTGTTAGACCGATATAAGCTCGCGTTCTTGCTATGAACTCGGCTCTTTTCTCAGAATATCCTCGTGCCGAAACGCGTGTCGCTTGGAACTCTTCTGGCCGGATCTAGCATCGATAAGAGCGTATTGACGTAGCTGGGCAGGTTCCTTTACGCACCCTTCATCTTGAAAACGATGCAGCGACCAAGGCGCACTGGTAGACGTCTGCCAAACCCCCGCTCGGTGCCGCCGTACACTGGAAACGGATTCAGTGAGCATAATTTTTCATTTTTACGTATTGAATCGTTGAAATTTTCGTCCCAGTCTATCCGATACGATCCCCCACCTTTTCCCCTGGAATCCCGTTGTACGATACGCGACCTCTCATGCCCGCATTACCGGCAGCTGGCGTGAATCTCAACACACCGTCCGCTCTGTCATGGCAGCAACATCTCGCAACCCATTTCATGCCCGCAGCAAATACGCCTGTTTGGCCAGAGCCCCCCGTGCCGCTTGAGGAGGGTGTAGTTGCGCTTCCTGCGGATACTTTGCATTGGACTCCGGGTACATTCCCCCCAAAGCCATTCGGCACCCCTGTCCCGCTTCACGTCCACCCATCCCTCATCCCGAACCCCATCAACCCCACCATCCCGCAGCTGCAGTGGGACGTCCTCCATTTCCCCGAACAGGCCCGGCTGTACACCGGCCGCGGTATCATCAAAAAACCCAACCTCAAAGACACCGCCATCTACCCCACGGCGGACAAAATATGGATCTGCGCCGACGATCTCAACTGCCCGATTCTAGCATACTGGATGCAGATCTGGGGGCCCATTGTCGTTGAGGGCAAGGGCGTGAAGGTATTCGACATCCTCGATAAGGTCAACAAGTACTTTATGGTTGAGCTTTCGCGGGCAGACCGCCGCGCCATCCGAGACTCGCGCTCGCCTGTCAACCCGTCGCCGTTTACCCCTCTTCAGTGCGCAGCGCTGAAGCGTGCAAAGGACGCGTACGAGCTTCCCGACTTCTCGACCAAACATTTCAGGCGAATCGACGTCCTCGGACCCTATCGCCAATGGGGAGGAGTCAGACCGGTCATTTTCCTCGATGGGACGTGGAGGCTTTTGTTGAATCTCTTGCCGTACCCTGTGCCACGGGTAGCGTAGCGTGCACATATTTTCTTGGGCTGTTACTCATGTTCGTCAAAAAGCTTTCCTGGCTACTTTGTTGTCTTGTTATCTCGATATAATCTTGCTGTCATATTTACGATTGTTATATGTATCTTAATTGTTGTACCTTACTTATCGCACATTTTGGAACTACATAGCTATCACTCAAGAGTTGGCGCGCTTCATCGACATCAATACTGTAATTAATATTGTGCTTGTTCAAAAGACTCAAAACGGCACGCCCGTCCACGGATCCGCCCACCGATTCCTGAACGACCGAGATAACGAAGTGAAGCCCAGAAGCGCCTAAAACAATAAAATCCTCCAACTCCTTGTCGTGACCGTATAAGGATGCATTATTGACGCGTTGTTGTGGCTCTCGGGAAATTCCGAGGCCGTTCCCAGGGTCCCTTATCCATCAACTCAACATCTATGGCTACTGGATGTATTTCTGCGGATTTTTGTTCACAATTGAACTGCATTGGACAACGCACATACTCGCCAACGCGACCGGGCCTGACAGTGACTGGCAACAAGAGGTTGACACAAGAGAACTTGAGGTATAACTGTAACTGGAAGTCTCGGAGTCAATTGAAACAGCGAGCAGGCAGCTATTCTTCTCAATTACTGTATGCTCCACAAATATGATGTCCTTGAACACAGTGAGCTCTTACCGCACTGGGGCTTTAAGTAACACTTCACAAGTTGGACGAAATGTTGCTTCGTCAAATGGCTCTGGTCGCCCCGAGTGGCCCTGAACTATCGTTGGTCACTTCAGCCCTCAGGGGAGTCGCCATCCGGCCCTCTTTGGCCCCGACAGAGGCAACGCAGGGCAACGCCATCCGCTACCATCAGTTCTCTGCACGACCCGCGCCCGCGGTCGTACGGCAGCGTTGCCAACGCGATCCATGATCTTCGCTGATCTCAAGGGCATTCATCCACAAGATTTATGGTCAAATGTGATAATATACATGAACAGGATTCCCATGCATGTATGGTCATTTTACATAAAGGAGCTCCATTGTAGCACCAACGTCTACCAAACTCTCCTCTCCTCGCCACGAAACTTCGTTTCCGCCACTACACATTCTTTTCGTTCGGTTGCACAATAATGTTTTCGACTTTTTCCGCTGCATCTCTGGCTCTTTTAGCATCTTCTCCCCTTGTCTCCGCCACATGTAATTCATTTTTTGTGTAACCCCAGCGTCACCAGACTGACCATTTTTTCTTTTTCTAGGTCAGAAATATGTTGACGCGGCAGTAACAGCCGCTGCTAACCTCCAATCCACCTATTTCCACGGGGGCAACTATGATGGAGGTCAACAGCCTTGGATCGGTGCCGTCGACAGTTTTCACCTCAGCGAACGTACGTAGTTCATTTTCACCATTCAAATTCTCCTATAATTGCGGTTCAAGTTGATACTCTCGCCGGCATTTCGACATACTCCGACGTAATCAACACTGTGTTCGCGGCATGGGAGGGTCAACTCGACAATGGCAACTCCTACGACGACGTGCAATGGGTCTCCATTGCCTATCTCCGTGCGGGTAATTTGGCCCAGGCGCAGAAATACTACGACATTGCCAGGTAAATATGGATATCCGTCCCCAAAATTACGGACTGATTCCGTTTCTAGCACTGCTGTTACTACTGATTATTGCGGAGGCGGTCGTAAGTTATATTGAACTAGTAGCCCATTCCGTTTTGACCCCCTGGATTCCGTGCAGTCTTTTGGAGTGGCGCTCGCGATTATAAGAACGCTGTTGTACGTTGTACCAGCTTTATCTTATTTTTTCACTGTACTCATAACCTGCAGACCAACGAATTATACATCACGACTTCTGGATATTTGTACGACGTCACCAAAAACGGCCAATACCTGACGAATCTCCAAACCAGTGCGTACTGCTAAGCAACGACTCAAGCTCGCGACTAACTATTATACAGCTTGGGCGTGGCTCAAAGCCTCTGGGATGATGGGATCCAATGGATGTGCGTTCACACGGTGGAGTTCAACACTTGTTGATTCTTACTTTCTCTTTTTAGTATTCAATGACGGGCTGAGCAACGTCAATGGAGTATGCAAGAACAACGGGGGAACTCAGTGGTACGCCAACCACCTCCGTTCCAATAACATCTTTCGAGCTTTCACAGGACGTATAATCAAGGCGCATTGCTTCCAGGATTGGCATATCTCTATAAATGTTCGGGAACTTTTCAGATTGAACAGGCCTTAAAATTGACTGTTCAATATAGACACCGGTGACGAGTCGGCCATCACGTCTGCATGGGCGATAATGGACGCGATTATTATGGGCATGACCGTCAACGGCGGCCTTCGGGAGTCTTGCGAAAGCACCACTGCAAATCAGTGCAACGCAGATCAGCAAACCTTCAAAGGCATCCTCGTCCACTATATGTGATTATTCCATTCAAGCTTCCGTCTCGCAAGGTCTCATAATGATGCCACTGTTCTCAGGTCGTGGTTCCTCAGCGTTTCCGGCCGCGACAACGGTGCCAAATACAGCGGCTTCATCAAGGCGCAAGCAGACAAGGTTCTTCAGTTCGCCGTTGGTCCTCCTGGTTTCTATTCGAACCTCTGGTACGACGTGAACGCGGGCGCAGCTACCTGGACCGCCTCCAGTCAGGCTGCCGCGCTCGGAGCTCTTATTGCTGCCGGCCAACAGAACTGCTAAACAGGAATTCGACTTTGTATTACGTATCAATTATACCACCAGTCATTACCGCCTCATATCCAGCACACTCATATACAGTAGCATTTAGCAATTTCAACTTCAACTTTCTCAAAAAACCTTTCCATCTCCCCACGCACGAACGAAGTGGTTCGGGGATATGGAATTTCGTCCCTCGGTCAACATTCCGTCCATCGGATGACTCAAAAATGCGAGAGAACTTTTTTGAGTGGCCGATATTTTGTGGCCGGATTTCCAAACCACTTCGGCCTTCGGCCCGAAGGTGACGTATTTTCGTTGCGCCGCCAATCAAAGCGTTCAATTTGAACTTGTACCTCTACCTCCTCCATCTTCGTTCTGCCTTGCAACTTGCATTACTTAATGTCAGCGACTCTTTCCAAACTTTGTCCCTCCTCAGACGGGACCTTGATATACGCCGAGGCATCGGGAAACCCCACAAACCCAAGCGTCGTGTTCGCTCATGGATTCGCGCTCAGCGGAATTGTCTTCGACAAGTTGTTCTCTGACACTCGGATGCTGGATAAACTGTATCTCGTGAGTACACGCCTCACGGAAGTGCAACTGATTTAATATGCCGCAGGTGAGATATGATGTGCGCGGCCATGGACGTAGCGGGAAGCCGATTCACGCAGAAGGGTACGCATCGGCTTTGTATGCGGCAGATTTCTCTGCAGTCGCGAAGGAATTCTGTCTCAATATGCCTGTTTTTGCTGGATGGTAAGACGACGTGGCTCGTTTACAGATTTGCTTACAGTGATTACCAAGGAGCGCCGGTGGTACGTACTTATCCAGGTGATTATAAACACGCAATGATTCGGAGGCGCGATAGCTCCGATTTGCAGCGACATCTGCTCCTACATATCGCCGGTGCCTCTCTGCGGGGGTAATTGCGATAAGCGGAGCCCTTTGCGTTGCTACGGCTTCGAAGACCCTGAAATCGAAACTGGTCGAGATGTTACCCAAGTTCTGTTCGTCCGACGCGGCGACCGCGTTCAACACTCGCGTTGAATTTATAGACGCCGTATTCGGCGATCCGAGCAACGTCCCGTTTGCAGTTAAAACCGCATGGATAGGAAGTACAGTGTTGCAGACTCCGGGACTCACCGCCGCCATCAGGTCCGGACACAAACCTGACCAGTCCAAACTCGTTGAGCTTGGAGCGCAAGGTTTCCCCGCCATGATACTGTATGGAACGGATGACCAGATTCAGGATGGACGTGTCGTTACCGCAGAAGCGCGTCCGTACTTCACCGACTTGGAGGTTGTCTCGATCCAGGGAGGCAGCCATTCGGTGTTCTATGACAATCTCGACGAAACAGTGGACCATATTCTTTCCTTCTGTCTTCGCGTTAATGGTCAGGTATGTCTTCCTGCCTCTGGTCCAATTCGTGGTTGAAATCGAAGGTTGAAAGGGCGCCGGACCGAAATCATGATGGAGAGTCGGGCCGGCTCAGTGAATTGAATTAGCTTGGATCTGATTAGCTCCCTCCAACTTGGCTTTGACCACGACTGTTAGACAACATCTACTTGTTATTCTTGCATACGCGGACTCTGGAGAACATCTGAAGGTGGATTGGCAGCGTCAGCAATCTTTCCGACTCTGGACATCGATGAAATAAACGCTCCTATTTAGATATCGCCGAGACACTCCGCAAGTTCAGTGGACCCGTTAGTCCAGTGGTATATCACACTGCCGACGATAATGCACCACACGTTTTCGGTATTTTCTGCGCCATCGCCCAAATCACCCTGCCCGAATGCTCAGAGATTGGACTCCTTCTGGGGTCATCTCTTGGCGAAAACCTCGACATTCGCCTCTACGAGACTCTTCCACTCGGTGCTCGTATCACCGTGCCGACTTCACCAGAGAAGCATTATTTGGTTTTAAATGGCATGACACCCAACGGCATTGCTGAACAAAGTTTCAATGATTGGTACACTGAAGAGCATATCGCGATGCTCAGTGTGGTGCCCGGCTGGCGCTCGTCGTGTCGCTTTCGACTTCTATCGGCATCGACGCATCCTCCGCAGTATCTCGCTCTACACGAGTGGGAGAACCGTGAAGCCTTCGGCACTCCGGAGTTTAAGGCAGCCACAAATACACCGCGGAGAACCAAGGTGGTCGTGGAGCAGGTCAACCAGAAGGAACGACATTTGTTTCAATATTTAGGAACTGTCGAAGAATTAACGGAAACGAGCCGAGACAAATGTCCATTCTCTGCGTTTATTTATTCCTTGGCCTGAGAAGCTCGCGCTTTAGAATCGACCGATAATTTTTTTAAACTGGAGTCTTTGCCAGCGATTTGAATGAAAAGGGTTCTAACGCTTGGTGCTAAGCAAGTAGCTTGTCTGAACTCAAAGTCCAAAAAAAGAAAAACTGCGATTTGCAGATCTGAACTTGACTTCGCTGAGCTTTCCGGGTCTGTAAGATGATTAAGACTCTTTTGAAATTGTTGTATACCGAGCAGCCGCGTGAATGCCGTACATGCCGCGCCATACGCGTCAATGCCGTACTATCACGCGCCAAACGCGCCAATGCCGTACTCTCAATGCCGAAAACGCGTCAAGGGCCGGCTCGGCCCGTCTACATGATATTTATACAGACCCTCCCAATTATCGTCAAATCCACCATGCCCACACTCACAGTCCACCACCTGCACGTCTCCCAATCCGAGCGCATCCCTTGGTTGTGCGAGGAGCTCTCCATTCCATATGAGCTCAAGACTTACAAGCGGGCACCCATCCTAGCCCCGCCAGAATACAAAGCCCTTCACCCCTTGGGCTCTGCTCCCGTCATCCAAGACGGTGAGATTACCCTCGCCGAGTCAGGCGCCTGCGTCGAGTACATCGCCCACCGCTATGGCGGTGGTGCGCTGTTCCTTCCACCCGCACACGCGGACTACCCGCACTTTCTGTACTGGTGGCACTGGGCCAACGGCACCTTCCAGCCGGCACTGCTTCTCGCCTTGTCGAGCAGCAGGGCGGGACTCAGCGAGGACAACCCGCGTATGGTAGCGCAGATGGATCGGCGGCGCAGGTTACTGGGGCTGCTGGATGAACGGCTGCAAGGGAATAAGTGGCTGGCTGGTGAAGAGTTCACGGTTGCGGACATCATGGTCGTCTTTTCGCTAACCACCATGCGGCACTTTTACCCGTATTCGCTCAGCAAACACGGGAGTATCGTCAAGTATTTGCAGCGAGTTGGGGCGCGTGAGGCGTACCGGAGAGCGATGAAGAAGTCCGACCCGGAGATGGAACTGGTGCTCGGAGCGGATCCGCCCGAGAAGCAATAGGACAGGGCGCAGAGGGAAAATATAGAGCAAATACAAATGCCGAACATAATAAATCCTCCACCCTCACTTTAAAGGCATAAACTTTCGGCTTGATGAGAATCGGCATCTGGTTCCCCATCTCGGGCTGGCTCAGGACCTTCGGACGCACGTCTTCTTTCCAATGTCGGCGGTATCAGGAACAGCGAGCTCTAACTCGAAGGCACGGAGAAGGGTTAACAGTAGCGCTTGGCCTCTTGCGCGATAGTTCTTGATGCGACTTTTTGCGGGTTGAAGTTTGCGAAGCGACATGACGTTTCAGCAACGACTCGGAGAGAGAGTCCGTACTGATATTCACCTCAAATCGCCTCGAGACCGAATTCACGGTTTGTGGAAATTCAACTTCAACATCACGACCCAAAAAAAATTCAACATATGACCACGTGCATGTTCAATCTTGAGGCTGAAACTTGATTCAAGGAGTAATAGTAATAGCGTCGCTAAAATCAAGAAAGAAAAAAAGAAATACGCACCCGAGTGAACCGTGTCCTGGCCACTATGAACGCGGGGAAGGCGGGGAATCATCCTCCCCCTAATCGGTCACATGTGGTCCGGTCCGTGAACGGCCCCGGACCGCTCCCGGACCGCGGCCGATATAAGAGCTCCAAAGGCCGTATCTCTTCCTCGTCTTCTCGCCATGTCATTCGGAAAGATTCTGACCCTCTCCAGCGGGACTCCTCTCCCCCAAATCGGCCTGGGGACATGGATGTCCAAGCCCAAGGAGGTCGAGAACGCAGTACGCTAAGAAACTTAGGAAATTCAGTTGTGTGCTCATTTAGATCGATCAGGTCGAAATCGCCGTCCGCAATGGATATCGCCATCTCGATCTGGCCATGATCTATGAGAACCAGGACGAGGTCGGTGCTGCGTTGAAGAAGGTCATTCCCTCGGTGGTGAAGCGCGAGGAGCTTTTCATCACCTCCAAATGCTGGAACTCTGCACATCAACCTGCTGAGGTTGAGAAAGAGCTCGATGAGACGCTCAAGCAGCTCGGCATTGACTATGTTGACCTCTACCGTGGGTGGTATTATCTTTAGGAAAACACTCATTTTTTACAAGACCCATTGCAGTTGTCCACTGGCCTGTCGCATTTGTTCCCGGAAATGGTCTCTACCCCCCGCACCCGACAATTGAAGGGGAGGTCGCCCTCGACCTCGAGACATCCCTCGTCGACACCTGGAAAGCTATGCTCGCGCTGCCAAAGTCGAAGGTTATTTCCATTTATTCGTACTTCGAACACTTTTTCGATAGCGCCACTAGGTCAAAAATGTCGGCGTGTCCAACTTCACCATCGCCCACCTCGAAGGGATCATCTCTGCCACCGGTGTCGTGCCCATTGCGAACCAGATCGAGGCGCACCCGCTGCTGCCTCAGGACGACCTCGTTGCGTACTGCAAGGAGAAGAATATCCACATCACCGCCTACAGCCCCCTCGGAAACAACTGTGCGTTTGCTTGTGACTCTTTTCGCCCAGTTGCTCACTTTTGAATTTGCAGTAATCGGCCAGAAGTTGACCGACGAGCCCGTCGTCGAGGAGATCGCCGCCAAGCTCGGTGCGACGCCCGCACAGGTGCTCGTCGCGTGGGGCGTATACCGTGGCTACTCGGTCATTCCGAAGAGCGTGCAGGAGGAGCGCATTATCTCCAACTTCAAGCAGGTCGCGCTGAGCGAGGAGGACTACAAGAAGATCAGTGCGCTGAGCCACGGGCGGCACGTCCGGTGCGTTTGGCAGGTTTATTTCGTCTGCGACGCCGTGCTGAACGCGATGCAGGTACAACATCCCGTACCGCTACACGCCGAAGTGGAATATCTCGCTCTTCGACGAGCCGGAGGAGGCCAATGCGACGTACAAGGTCAAGGTTGCATGAGCTCGTCGCGCGTATAAGATAAAAGCAAAGCAAATGTAGCACCGCAGTTGGCATCGTTGTAACCCATTATTCTTTAAGCATTTTTGTACAGGTGTTCGGATTTCTTGGGGTGAGTATTGTGGGTGCCAGCTACTCCGGACAACAATTTGAAGACCCAATACTTGAAAGGCCAGCCAGACGCGTATGATTTCTTGTGCCATTTTCGAATTTTTGGTGATGGTGGGAGAAGAGAGAGGACGGTGTTTGGCTTGTTGTTTACCAAGAACCTTGTCAAGTTGTAACGTGGAGATTAGCGCGCTCGCTTGACATATGCCTTCGCAGTCTCGCCTCAACTCATCTGGTATGGGATACGAACGAAAACGCCAATATCCAGACGCTTCTGCTGCTTCTAGCTCCTCGTCTTTCGCTCGCCACGCTTTTGCTATGCATGACCAGGCTCGTTCTGCGTCTCCTCCGGCGTCCACATATTTTCCACTTCTTTCTGGTGACAGCGGCGCTCGTTTGCGTCCAACGGCCGATGCGGAGTCTCATTTTGCATACAGCACCACTCTCAGGCGACACGGGACGGACGGGTTACCGCTTTCGCCTGTAGAAATAGCATCTGCGGTAAACGCAGAAGCCTCAAGTTTATGGTCGAGGGCAGTGAGCGTTGTGACCGGCCAACCACTGGAAACCAACGTCGAGAGCGGACGGGCAACACCACCGCCAACGCAGGACATGCGGGACACCATGTCCGCGCGGTTCGCACACTGTTCTATCGAGGTGAGTGATCGGGTACATAATTTTTCTTGTGGCTTCTGGTATAGCGTAAAAGCGGCGGAGGTAAAGGAGTCCTCTGCCGCACGCGTCCGGTGGATGACGGTGCGGCCCCTGCGCGTGTATGGCCAAGTGCGCGTGCGGGCCAAGTGCGCGTGCGGGTGTCCGTTGCAGGTCTTAGGCGAATACAGCCCGAGACCCGGTCCTTTACATTTTGGCCCGGGCCTGCCGTTTTTTGGGACATGATATGTCGACGTGTCAGCCTGGGGATTTTTGATTTCTCAGGACGTGGATGTCGGGAAAGAACACATGACAGCGAAAATCTCATTGCATGTCTTTGGGCCCTTGGGCTTTTGATGCCTTCTTTGGACGTGGATATTCTGCATGGCATGGAGGGATCCTAAAGTTGTTATTCTCGTGTTTCGACCATTATTTTTTTGCGCGCGAATATTTTTTACTTGATTTACTGACGTGAACCAGGAAACTGTAGCCCACTTTCGCACCTCCATTGCTTCCGGTCTCCTCCGCTCCGACATCGCAAACCTCCTTGCCAACCACGGATACAATGAGTTTTCTGTCTCAACTCCCGAGCACGTTCTCGTCAAATTTGCCAAAACAATATACGAGTCGCCGCTAATTTTGCTGCTCTGCGCCAGTGCGACCGTCAGCGCGTTAATGGGTAACATCGACGACGCGGTCAGCATCGCCGTCGCTGTCCTCATCGTGCTCACCGGTAAGCACGAATTATTACTCGCGTGACAAGTCGCTCACGAGACGCAGTCGGCTTTGTGCAGGAGCAGCGGTCCGAACAGAGCCTGCAGGCGCTCAACAAGCTTGTTCCCCACCACTGTCACGTCCTGCGGGAGGAGCAGACGATCCACGTCCTCGCGAACGAGCTCGTCCCGGGCGACATCGTCACCTTTGCGACGGGCGACCGCATCCCCGCCGACATCCGCATCGTGTCCGCGGTCGACCTGGAGATCGACGAGAGCAGCCTCACGGGTGAGACGGAGGCGCGCAGGAAAGGCGTCGATACGTGCGTGTACGGCGGCGGAGGCGGGCGGGGCATCAGGGAGCCCGTCCCTCTCGCGGATCGTGTGTGCGTCGCGCACATGGGCTCGCTCGTCCGCAGCGGCCGCGGCTCGGGCATTGTAATCGGGACGGGGACCGAGACCGAGCTAGGCGTCGTTTTCTCGATGGTGCAGGATGTACGTCCCCGTGCTTCTCCTTTATGGTGTTTAATTTACTGGATTGGCAGGTCGAGGAGAAGCGGACGCCGCTGCAGTTGAGCATGGACGAGCTCGCGAAAAAGCTCTCGATGATCTCGTTTGGCATTATTGGCGTCATTTGCCTCATCGGGGTGCTGCAGCATCGCTCCTGGCTTGATATGTTTACTATCGGAGGTGAGCTGCAGCTGTGCAGGATGACCTCGACTGTCGCTGATATCATAAACAGTATCTCTCGCGGTGGCGGCGATCCCAGAGGGCCTGCCAATTGTCACGACCGTGACGCTCGCACTCGGTGTCCTGCGGATGGCAAAGCGGAAAGCAATCGTCAAGAGACTGCATTCAGTCGAGGCTCTCGGCAGTGTCTCCGTTATCTGTTCAGACAAGACTGGTATGCGCATATGTTCTTTGCGATGGCTAAACTTACGGTGCTTCTCCAGGTACACTGACAATGAATGAGCAGACAGTGACCGAAGCATACGCCGTGGACGAGATCGTACATCTTGATCCTCCACCGGCAACGTTCTCCGCCGCGCTCCGCAAAACATTCGACATTGGCGCGATATGCAACAACGCATCGATTGCGCGGAATGAAGAAGGGATATTTGTCGGGCAGTCAACCGACGTCGCTCTGCTCAACATTCTGCACGTCTTTGGCTTTCCTGACCGACGGACGGTGCGTTTCTGCCGCTCACAAAACCGACCAATACTTAACTCGATACACAGACCTTCAAGCGCCTGTCCGAGCGCCCGTTCAATTCAGAGCAAAAATACATGTCCGTTAGCGGTGTCCACACGGATGCCAATCTGTCGGCCAACGGGAACGGCGCGCGTGAGATGTACTATATCAAGGGCGCGATCGACACCGTGCTCGAGCGCTGCAAGTTTTACTACGTCAACGACGAAAGCACGCCAGCACTCGACGCGACGACGCGCAGCGTCATCCTCGGCAAAGCACAGGGCGTCGCGGCGCGCGGGTTACGCGTCGTCGCGATGGCCTTTGGGCTCGGCTCTGCCGGCACCACCCCGACGGGGAGCCGCAGCCCGTCGCACGACGGGAGCGAGCGCGACAGTTGGAACCTCGTCTTCGCGGGTTTCCAGGCGATGCACGACCCGCCGCGCAAGGGCGTTTCGGACTCGATCGGGCTGCTTCAGGCCGGCGGGGTGCAGGTCGTGATGATCACTGGCGACGCGGAGGAGACGGCGTTGTCGATCGCGCGCGCTTTGGGGCTCAAGGTCGGCTCACACCATGGGCACGGGCACGGGCACGGGCACGGGCATGTGGCGGGGTCAGGCGCGACGGGGGATCTGGGGAGCAGCGCGCTCACGGGCGGTGGCGCGGCGAACAACAGCTTCTGCTTGACTGGCAAGGCGATCGACCAAATGAGCAAGGCACAGCTGAAGGAGCGGGTGGCGACCGTGACTGTGTTTGCGCGGACGACGCCGCGGCACAAGATGGCGATCGTGGAGGCGTTCCAGTCGCGCGGGGCCGTCGTCGCGATGACGGGAGATGGCGGTAGGCACTGTGTTCGTTCTTCGGTCGCTGCTTTTAACATATTGATTCAGTGAACGATGCACCTGCGCTCAAGATGGCCGATATCGGCGTGTCGATGGGCAAGAGTGGGACAGATGTCGCAAAAGAGGCTGCGGATGTTATTCTTGTTGATGACAACTTCAGCACGATTCTCCCTGCGGTGGAGGAGGGTACGTCTTCGTCTTCACATTTGTATTGTTATTGACCCGCATTTCAGGTAAATCAATATTTCACAATATTCAAAATTTCTTGTCGTTCCAGCTTAGCACGGCGGCTGCAGCACTCACGCTCATCACACTCAGCACCATGCTGGGACTGAGCAATCCACTCAATGCCATGCAGATATTGTTCATCAATATCTTGATGGACGGTAAGTCTCTCTCCCTTGCCTGACCTTGTTTGTTTCTCATCGAGATTCAGGGCCTCCAAGCCAAAGTCTCGGCGTAGATCCTGTAGATCAGGCGGTAATGCGGCGTCCTCCTCGAAAGAAGGACGCGCCCATCATCACCCGCCGCTTATTATACCGTGTGCTCTTCTCGGCCTCGATTATCGTCTTCGGCACGCTCTTCGTGTATATGTTCGCGTTAGACGATGAAAAGATGTCGCGCCGGGAACAGACCATGGTGAGTGTATAGTCCTTCCTCCCTTTCTGCTCTCATCCGCTCGCAGACATTCACGTGCTTCGTCTTTCTGGATCTCGTCTCCGCGGTGCAAAACCGCGGCATCGGGTGTGGGCTCCTGCAGAACAAAATGCTCGTCACGACCGTCTCCATATCGGCCGTGTCGCAGCTCGCCTCGTATATGTGCCGTTCATGCAGGCGATCTTCCAGACCGCCGCACTCAGCTTGAGCGACTTGGGCGTCATTCTGGGGCTTGCTGGGATGAGTTTTGCCCTGCATGAGGGGCGGAGGAGATACGAGAGGCGGCTAAATCTAATTTGACTTGGGCCCATGATGTAGAGGGCATAGTGTGAAAAGATTTAGAGTGTACTTATACATATATATATTATTAATTCACCAGGTCCTTCCCCGCGATGCGCACTACTTTTGCGTGTATGCTTCGATCACCTGTGCTTGAGTCAAGCTTGGTTCATTGGAACCCTTCTCTCAACCCTGGTCCTACGAGAATAGGCCGGGGAATGAGCAAAAGACAAATGTTTTACATCGGATGTTCAAAAAAGGTCACGGTTGATTGGGGCTGTGCCAGCTTTTCAACCTTTGTTCAAAACGTTCAACTGAAAACCTCACGGAAACACACAATGTTCTCTCGCCCCATAGTTAGGCTGGCTCTTTTTGGTGCGCGTCGCGCTTACACACGAAATAGCCCGCTACCAAATCCTATGTGGTGAAAAACAAGACGCCACTCCCCGAAGGCCACTTCAGCGTGGTCTTGAACGCGTCGACGCGCTATCTTGGCAGAGACAGATACCTCAACGTGAACCATCCGCACAATATTCCTCCTTCATGGGCCGTCCTCTGACCGAGTGCATACACAGGAAGAGCAAAACATCACGCGGCACAGCGCCGACATCTGCTTCGACACCGACGTCGAGTCCGAAACGCCCAATAAGATCGGCAAGATCATGTTCACGCTGATCAACCGCTCGCGCATGATGAATGGCATGGATGGAGACAGTTCGGATGGCTATTGTAAGTTGACAATCCGATTTCAGTTGGACGCGATTGCGAATCCAGCGGGTCACTCAGCGAATCTTGCGATGCCATCTCGCACGAGCTTATGATGATGTGTTCCATTCTCTTCAATGAAGAAGGCGAGCCGAAGAGCATGGAATTCGAGGAATACTGCGTACGTACTACGTCCCTCTTTCTTGACGGAGCGCTTTCAATTCATTGTTGAACTACAGAGGGCGACATCATGTACCTCGACTCCATCGAGCTCGAGCCGAGTTTCCGCGGTACGTCTGCATCCTCTTCGCCCGTTCAAAAGCCTGACTATATTACCAACACTTGTAGGCTACGGAATCGGGTTACTCGCCTTCGAGGGCCTCCGTGGGATCTTCCCGTCGTTTGAGATGGACGTCATCGTGCTCAGCCCCGCCGCCCTCACGTCCGAGCTCGAAAAACGTCCTGGCACGACCCCCGAGGCCGCGCAGAAGAAGCTCATCGCGTACTGGTCGCTCTTGGGCATGAGCCTCTGGTCGCCCCCGAATTCCAACTTCAAGCTGATGGGTATGTGGACCGGGTTGCGTCTGCCGGCGATCGAGGAGGTGCGCCCTTTCCTTGCCATGCTTGACTTGAATTGACTTGACTTGATTTCAGGTTGTTCCGCACCTTTTCAAATAATTTGTGAAAGTTCAAAGTGAAAGTACATGTACGATACAAGAACAAGGAATGAGATTCGGTGAATTCAATCCAAGCTGTGTAATTTACTGCTATGAAAATCCGTTTGATCTTTTTGGCTGGTGGGACTGAACTCCGGAAGGTGTTGTATAAAATCTGGAGCAAAAAAATTGTATAAGTTGAGCATGGCCCACTGTTCGTGCTCAGGGACCTCGCTTTAGCGACTAATCACCAAGGGATTCAACTTTTGACGCCTATGTCAGCAAGATAATTTCCCGATTCGTTCAGATATACAACGCAGAAGGTCTCTTTAAATTCTAATAAACAAAATCCGCGTCGCAAGAACTAGTGGGTTAGATGTAAGTTTGCCAATCTCCAACCATGGTGCTGCAAAGCTTTAATTCCATCATCCAATGCTAGCAGAAAGCAAAACGTACTTGACAGCGGTCATTGGGGTGAAGGCCAATCTATATGTGCCGAATTTGACGCTAGAAGGTATTGATTTAGGATCCGGTCCACAGGGCGAAAGAAGGGAAACTTACTAGCCATCACCTGCACCCAACCCTCCCGTCCGAGAATAGTGAGAATATTTCCGCTTGGGCCAGTGACGGTGTAGGTCAGGTTTCCCGACGGCCCAAACTTGCCGCTAGATTCGATTTCGGTTAAGCCTTTCCTCCTGCTTCTCGAAAGCTGCAACTCACGAAATAGTGTGGGTTGTGTATTTGCCGACGTAATTGGAAAGCGGAGTAGACGGGCACGACGACCCGCAGGATGAGTCGACCATCTTCAGGTTACCGCTGAGTGCATCGAGGGCCACAATGGGTCCACCTTCGGGGATGCCGAACACTTGCATCAAATGGAAAAAGTGGGTGGAGGACCCAGTCGTTGCATTGAGGAATTGCTTCCACGAATACGAAAATGATTGGCCAGAGGCGACGGTGGGGAAGTGCCATTCGTTGCGCTGACGTGGGGAGTCGAGGTGGTCCGTGTCGAGCATAGCGGAGGCGTTAGATGTAAGATACATCGTGTAGCAATTCGAGATGGGCGACGAAGTCACGGCACATCCTTTGGTGAGAATGCCTATGGAGAAGTATGACTGATTAACCGCCCCCATCTTGTTCAAGACTTGCCTGACGCCCCCCAGGTCATGTTTCCGACCTTCCCAAACAAAAGGCTGCTGCCGTGGTCATCTGTGTGGTAGTCGCGCGCGATTCGATGGCGGATCTTCGTGACACGGAACATCGGAATTCCTGGAATCAGGCAGCCATGTCGCCGAGGCAAGAGTCATGAGGCTAAAGTACGAGAGCAGAGTTGCTGGACCACACATCATACCTATAGCGACACTATTCAGGTTCACGGCCTAAATAGAAAAGACCTTACTCAGGGGAATCATAAAAATTCAGGCGGGTGTCTTTTTCATTCCTCCTAATGCGGTCCGACAGTCGCAGCCGCAGTCTAGGGTTGAGTCTGGGTTTCAGGGAATTGAACGACTCGGAGAGGATTTCTTCCGCCGAGTTGGAAGCCACAGAAGACAAAAAAGAGAAACGGAATCTGCGAAGGATTGCGACTGACCCTAACTTAAGTAATTGCTTAGTCCATTATCGAACTCGACGTTGGGAAGTTCAACGGGAACAGCGGTGTGTTTGAGTCTGATCGTGGATCATTGATGAGATCACACAGCCACGCTTCTCGTCTTAATTGAAAGGCTGTGCTCGCGTTTGTGAGTTCAGATCTACGGACGCTGAATCATAAATATCTCGTTGACGTTCATTTGCTCGGTTGAATAATTTCTCAATAGTTCTATTCCACAAAGGAAAAAAAAATGCGGTTCTCAGTTTAAAGAGTCGCGGCCTATTTCCACCATGGTTTCGGTCCAGCACTCTTTCAACATTTAGTTTCAACCACAAATTGGACCGAGCTTGTAATGACTGTGGACGCAAAGATAGAGAAGGAGAGAATATGGCTTACCGTTTGGTCAAGATTGTCATAAATATAAAACATAAAACACCGAATAGCTACTTCAATCGCGACAACCAAGTTCGTGAATTTATGACGCACCTCTGCTACATCCACGCCTGCATGCAGAAACTGATCCTCCGTCCCATATAATATCATAGCGTGAAACTCCTGGCCTCCCAACTCTACGAGTTTGGTCGGGCTCGTCACGATCGCAGTCATGACTTCCGGGGTTTGCGGCACTGTGCTTCCTATCGGCTTTGAACACAAACGGGACGTTGTCCGGATTGGCGAATACAGCGTATTCGAATTTAACGCGAGTGTTGAGGGCGGTTGCTGCATCGGACGAGCAGACTTTCGGCAGTATCTGTCACGGTAGCAGTTTTGATTTCAGGATCTTTGGCAGCAGCAGCAACGCAAAGGCTGCCATTCATCGCAATGACCCCGCTGAGCGGCACGGGCGATATGTGGGACCAGATCTCGCTGCAAATTGACCCTACCGTTCATTGGTGACTGCAGAAAAACCGGCCGGATACAAAGCTGATGTGTACCCTTCGGCGTGAATCGGTTTCTCGCTCCCGTCCATGACCGCGAACATCATACTTCACCTGCGGCATATTATTATTAAATCAGTACTAGCTAGTCGCACTTCTCGCTGGGAGTATACTTGCAAGAAGTATAGCATCCGAGTTTAGAGAACGACTTGTCGAAGACAATTCTGTGGGTGATGTTGAATCCCACTGGTGAAGTATCAGAAACCCGCCAGAAAGGTTTGGATAAAGTGCACCTTTACGAATGTACTGCCGTTGTTTTATATGACCAAAAGATCCGACGTTTCCCACGTCCGACAGTGTTCTCACCCGATCGTATACAAGTACATACAGTTATTATGCTAATCGTACAACAGACCCGGGGGTAGTTAGATAAAAGTAAGAATAGATCCCTAGTCCGGCAGCGAGAAGGATAAAGTAATAGACAGCAGAGAGTAAAGGAACTATAATGATACACAACGCAGACAAGGCAAAAGTAGTCAGTGACAGCTGTGTGCCAGGAAGACGGCGCGGGCGTAGTTTGGGCGGCGACACGGGTTGACGTGGGATGAAGCAACGCGACGTGGGATGATACAATGGAAGGAAAATCACTACGCGCAGCCGCAGCAGCAAGAAACAGACCCACGGCCCCCGCTCACGCAAGGAAGGGCGCTGTGAGAAAAGGACGCCGTGAGAGTTAATTCGTCATGAGGCATCCTCCAGCAGATCGATAGGTGACGTGAAGTTCATAGCCTATGAGCGCGTGAGCATGCGCGGAACCGAGATGCGGGCCGGCACTCACATAGGGGTGTACAAGTGGGTACGGCGGCGAGGGGGAGACTTCCTCGACGTAGATGGGTGTGCCGTCGATAAACAGCTGCGACCTGAAGCTGTTGTTCTGGCCCAGCTGCGACGTCGATGCGGCGGGCTTGCGCGCGTCATCCCACATCGTGTCGTCAGAGGGCGACCCTGACGGCGGGCGGGGACGGTATTGTGATTGCTGTTGGAGTAAATCCTCTTCCGCGGGGGTAAGCATTTCTGGCACCCGCTCGGGAAACTTGAAGGACTGCATATTCAAGTGGTCGATGGATGTCATCGATTTCGGTGATGGGAGTGGAGAGTTGTGACGCTCGTAATCGGGGAGTTCGGTCGCCGCAGCGGCGTTTGACTTGGAATGGTGGCTAAGAGCATGTGCCTTATAGCCTGCCTCATATGTAATGGAGCGGGGGAAGAAGACCTGGGCACGTTAGGCTGGGAATTTGAGTCGTTTGTTACTGAACTCACAAGCATAGTGATCGCAGACGAGACAAAGCACCCAATGGCCCCCATCATCAATAGGATGTCTAAACGCGAATGAGTCCGATGATCGTGAAACACAACTAATTCCAATATACCTGACCAAAAACTAGACGTGTAAAGATCAGGCGCGGGGTTACATGAGAAAGGGTAAACCTTACGGGCTACCGACCACAGCGAAGGTGTGGTCAACCAAGCCATCCACCCCCAAGGTCAATAAAGGAACTGTGAAAAGGAAACGCTGGGAGACGTTAATAGTGTGTTCGGTACTAGGAAATGAATACTCACGAAAACAACCCTAATACACTGCAGAATTGTTAGTTCAGAGATTTTGGAGGAAAAGTCAACATACGTTGAGGTGGTAGAAAGTCGCTAGTCTCACGACGACATCTGGCTCAGCTCCCTCAGCTTTAACACTCCGTATAAAGCTGGGAAGTTGGCGAGAACATAGAGGAAGCAAAGAGTGGTAAAAGTGCCCGCCGACGCGCCTGCAAGGAAGATCCAGGCCGCACACTTTGCGAAAATAAGGGACAAAGTACAAGGTCGTCAAGGAAAGCTTACAGTCTCGACGTTATGTCGTTTCATGAGAGTGGTCAAGGGCATGCCCAATATAGCTACTAAGCTCCCTGCGCAAGAGCTATAACTTCGATCGGGAGACAATGTGAAATAGACGTACCAAGATACCAGGTACGAAACTCCCAGCAGTGAAACCAATCCCGTTTCCTTGGCCCTTGATGTAGCAGGAATAGCCAAAAGGTCAGTTCTGAGGTCGGTCGTGAGCTGTAGTTCAGGATTGCAAGGTCGATTGCGTCACCTTCTAGATGCGTAACTCTAAACAGGATGTGAGACTGGCATAGATCTGAAAGAAAGGAGACACACAATTCAAGTGCCCATGCGATACTGAGTGTAAAGTAGAGCGGAATGATCCATTGGAGATGGTTTTTTTGCCAGGCGGCGAATGGACGGGGCATTGCTGCGTTTTGTAAGGACCCGAAGAATGAATACAACTCGACTAGCTCACAGGTTCCATTCGGTAACGCGATCGAGCCTAGAATCCATCTCAGTACATGTGGAGTACCGTTGCGTGTTAGGCGTACCCTCTTCGTATTTAAGAGCCGCCATCGCAACACTGAATACCATTAATAATGGTACCGTAGCAAAATACGAGTAGCTATTGAATGGAGAATGTCAGACGAGTGGTACTGGAGATCGCTTTCACAACACACGTCATGACTCGTTTGAAAGCGCCTGGCTGTCGTCCGGAGTCCCATCTAAGGCACTAGCGACCGATTCGGTGAGTTTCGGATTAAGACCCACAAGACCTTGCACACACCTTGAACTTGTCATAACTCCATAGATGGATGAGCATAAAGGTGAAAAACTAGAGAAATATCGACGAAACCAAAAAGCAGGGGAGAAGACAAAACATTGGGGTCAGACTAGAACGGTCCAGAGACATATCCACGCACGAAAGCCGACAACAGAGCCCACAAGAGGTAGGCAGATGGAGAACCGTTGCTCATGAAGGAGGGGTAAGCCCTACGGGACGTTAAAGGAAGCCAGTTTCAGAGAGGAAGCAGAGAGAAAGATAGTTGACAGCAAAAATACATAAAAAGCCTTGCGGATGCGTTAGCGACACGTGATGTTATGGAAACCCTTACCCCATTTGATTTTCGCTTCCGATTTTCTTCAGTTCTGTGCCTGTTTTTAACCATCATGTGTGCTCGCGATCGAACGTTCAATGATTCTGAAGAGCTCATCGCTGGCACAACCAAATCCACGGGTTCTCTACACGACCAACAAACCCCTGACTGCAGTGTGAAACTTATAATAAAGTTATCACGACCCAGGAAAGTTGATAAGCAGTACCACTATCACCTGGCATAGACGTCAGATCGGCGTTTGAAGGTGTGCCGAATAAATACAAGGAGGAGACAAAAGTAGATGGAGTACGTACCCGACTCGGAAACATGAACGAAAATAAAACGTCCCTCAGAGATAGATCTTGTCCTATGGTACTTACTGGAAGATAGATATCCGATTGGGGGGTGGATGCCTAAACAATTCGATGCCGACTTGAGGAATGGGACATTGGATTATCGGAGATTTTTCTCGGGGAGTCTAAATTTGCGGCAGGAATATCACGGGTCCGATTTGTTAACGCCACCAAATGAGCGGGAATCAATGTGGGATACGACCTAAGTCCGCTGGATTGAGTTGGGACGGGTAGTCTGCCACCAATATTCCGCGATGGGGCTAAAACCCCAAAACCACCGACCAAGGCACGACCAGCGTATTCCGTTGAACGAACACGGGCATCAAGCCAAGACAAAAAAAGGAAAAATGATACGTCACATACTCGACGACGGGATTTTGCAGCTAGCTGGCGTGGAAAAGGCTAAAATCCACCCACACAACGAGAGCTGCTGACCAAAGTTCACATCTTCACAACAGGAAGAAAGCAACAGGGTAAAGCAACAAGGTCAGACTCAGGACAAGGCCAGCGGGCAATCTTTTTTAGTTCTGTCTTAAGAAATCTTTGTTAGTAAGACACAACAGTGATACATCACCTAGTACAGCAGTCAATGTCTGCAGACATCTTGCTTGATTCCCCTGCCTGGAAAATCTGGGCATCGTTAGCAGGTACGAACAAGTCGACCAACACGCTGCCTTTCAAACCTAAAAAAACATAGGCTAAGAATCGTCAGAGTCTCCGTCCTCGTCATCGTCACCGAAAAACGCGTCGTCAAGTTCAGCGTCCACTTCAGGCTGGGCTGTTCCATCCGACTTCCCCTTCTTCTTCTTCTGCTTCTTCTTCTCCCAATCAACGGCTCCCCCACTGCCTCTCGAGTCCAGATGCATTTCTGGCTCTGCAGATAGTTCTCCGCTCTCCATCTGCGATCGTATCCAAGTGCGTACTTCCTCTCTACCAGGGTCAACGGAAGGCTCCTGGGTTTCTCCCTTCCGCAGTTCTGGAGGGAATAATGATATGTACTTCTTCGTCTTCGGATAGTGCTACAATATGCGAAATTTAGGCCGGTCGAGGACCCAAATAAGAAAAATTAGACGGACAAGAATGTAGTTTAGATCCACGCGTAGTTCGTGCAACGTTGATCGCAGTTGCGGTGTATCAGACTCGGGGAGTTTTTTCTTGGCTTGATTCAGCTTCCGCACGACTTTCTGTCGCTCTGCAGGCCGTCAGGAGCGCGTACGTGAAAACAGAAAACCAAGAGCACACACCAAAGAATTTGACCTTGTGGTATCGAACTGCAAGCGTACGCTCCTTTTTTCCAAGTTCTGCGGTCTCAAGATCGGCTTCAAGCGCCTTCAGCCGCCGCTCAGTCTCGACGCGGACGTCCGCAGCAATGTTATCCTGCCGCCACCAGTAAGAACATGCCGTATTGCAAAAAGAGGCAGAGCAGAACTTTAGCGAGCAGTCTGCGTGCTCCCCTGAGCGACGATTTCAACTTCTGAATTCCTAGTGTGCCGCTTGATTCCTGAGTGGATTTTGGACGTCTCGTCTTCGTTTTAGAAGGGCCGGCGACATCAGAGCCAGAAGGCTTATCCGCCTCCCCTCGAGATTTCTTGGTTCTTGTAGGTCCCATAATACAGTCGCAAGAAAACACGAGATTTTGGAAACTTCAAAAATAAGAGTTGTTTGGGATCAGAGATGTAGCCAAACAAACATTTTTGCGACTTTCCGCTTTGACCACCGTGACTCGAACGCGATGCGGAATCTTTCGCTCGCAACAGAGCTAATAACTGATATCCCGGATCCAATCGTATCGCGAACGGCCATCGATTTGGATGAAAATGTGCTTTATGCTACCTCAGAAAGCCAAAACATAGACGGGGAGGTTGAGGTCAAGATATGGAGAATCATGCAAGCAAACGAAGTCGGTACATCGACGGTAGGCATTCAGCCACATATTCCAAAGATGTGCAGCTGCATGAATATATTCTAGGTTAATTCACTGATGATTTTAACCATGTTCACGACGAATCCTTCCGCCGAGTCAGTTAGTCCTGCCGCAAACCAGGTCGTGAGCTTCCGTTTCCTGCCGGAATCACGGCGGCTTGCCGTTCTTATGCGCGGTGGTGATATTACGATGATCTCAATCGACGACGAAGAGCCAATGGTGCGTATATAGTCTCGTCTTTTCGTGTGCTTGTAATAAGTTGTTGGAGATAGCCTGAAGTTGAAGGGACGATCGAGTCCGGAATATTGGCGGCGTCTTGGTGCCCCGATGATTCGCTTCTGGCTATCGTGACGGTCAATTGAATTTCTCAGTACACCTTTTCCTTGTTTTTAATTCTTCTGGGCAGGCGAGCAGAAATTGACGCTTATGACCTCTACATTCGACGTCCTCTCCGATGCTCCTTTATTCACCACCGATTTTGGAGAGGTCTTGAATTTCCTTCTATTTTTTTCGATCATTGACATGACTTTAGATGCCCCCATCAACGTCGGATGGGGTTCAAGCAGACGCAGTTCCATGGCTCGCTGGGTAAAGCGGCAGCTCAGGCGCCGTCCGTCAGAGCCGTCGGCTCGAGCCCGGACGACGACGCGATGCCGCGCCTAAGCTGGAGAGGCGACGGTGCCTTCTTCGTCGTGTCTTCGCTCTCCCCTGCTTCTGACGCTATGCGACATCGCACACTACGCGTCTACGATAGGCAGGCGGCGCTACAATCCACCTCCGAGGCGGTCCCCGGCCTCGAACACGCGACGGTGTGGCGGCCGTCCGGGAACCTTATCGTCGGCACCCAGCGGTTCGGATTCGAGGGGGGCGGTGCAGGCAAGGAGGGCCGGCACGACGTCGTGTTCTTTGAACGGAATGGACTGCGGCATGGGGAATTCGGAGTGAAGGTCGGGGATTTGTCAATCGCGCCAGGTCCTCGCGAAGAGGGTCGGAAGTGGGGTTACAAAGTCAAAGAGCTCAGTTGGAGTTCAGATTCCAATGTTCTGGGCTTGTGGATAGAGAAGGACGAGGGTGACATCTGTGAGGCAGCTCGGCTCTTCGCTTTCCCGTTTATCTGAGGCGTCGTTGTTAGTTCAGCTCTGGACGACTGGTAACTACCATTGGTGAGTTTCTAGATACCTTATCGCCGTTGGGCCCACCAATGCAACAGTATGCAGGTACCTAAAGCATGAAATGGCTGCGCCGCCTTCCTCTTCTGGCCCCGGGAGATTCACCTCTATCGAGTGGCATCCCGAACAGGCTCTGCATGTCGTGCTGACAACCTCATGTATGTTTTCGCTTGGTAGGGTCCTTTTCTGTCGTACTCACCTCAATTCAGCCAAGATCATCCTCAGAACCTACGCATGGGAGACATGGGTCTCTTCCACACGACCACCAAATGACTCAGGCACCGTTGCGGTGCTCGATGGATGTAGGTTACTCAACTATGAAATGTGGTCCTTTACTGATGTTTTCAAACAGCCAAAATCCTGCTGACACCCTTCCGTTCACAAAATGTCCCTCCTCCGATGTCGTCCTTCCAGCTCGCGCTATCGTCCGCGCAGTCACTTGCCACACCGGTCCACGCAAGTCTCTCGCCGTCGACGGATACGCTCGCGTTACTTTGGGAGTCCGGATATATCGAACTTTGGTCCCTTCGCACGCGGCTTACGCCCGGACCTGCAAAGATAATGGATCCCTGTCGGACATTCGCTGGTGTCATCGGAAAGGGTGGCCAGCGCCAAATCATGCTATCGATGACACCCGACATCGTACATGTGTTGGGGTCAGCTCCAGAAGGGCACGACGTCGTCACCGTAGTTCAGATTGGCAAGGATACGGTGGAGAGTAGCACGACAGTAGCGATGCCTTTCCGGAATGGGCGATTGATCCTAAGTGAGGGAAAGACTCTTCTCTGGCAAGCCGCTGGTGGACAGCTCTTTGACGGTCAGTTTACTCCTTTTGCCGGTTTCATCCACTGAAATGGCCTTCGAAAGTCGATTCCCATGCTAATTCGGTCACCGAAACAAGCGCCTTCCCTGAGTTTTGTTTCCTCGCGCAAGGTGTAGAGATTCCCAGTGATGCTGACGAACCTTTATCCTTGTATCTTGGCCTCGCCACTTCAGGAAAGTTAATTGTGACAGCCACTCCTACACTCTCCCGTGTTCTCGCTTCAAACGTCACCTCTTTCACTGTTGCTTCGGGCTTCCTTATTTTCACGACTAGCGCGCACGAGGCGACATTCGCCCCTCTTGCTTCCCTACACGCCCTTTTGATTCCCAGCGATGATGGGGATTTCAAGGACATACCGAGCACCTGGGAAAAGCGACGGGTCGAGCGTGGGTCGCGGATCGTCGTGGCCGTGTCGAGTGCTATGAGCCTAGTCCTCCAGATGCCCCGCGGGAATCTCGAAACGATCAATCCCCGGCCATTGGTCATGGAGGTCGTACGACAGGATTTAGATGCGTGAGTCTTCTGCTCATCTCCCGTTACGAAGTGACCAACAACATGGTACTGCAGACAGTGTTATCGAAAAGCCTTCTTGTCCTGCCGGAAGCACCGGATCGATCTGAACGCGTTGGTACAACACAATCATGCGGCGTTCTTGGAAAATCTCCCTGTCTTCCTCGAGCAGGTGCACGAAGTGGATCACATCAATCTCTTCCTGACGGGCGTCGGGTGTGTAGCGTTGACCGTTGTTTCTGTACCGACTAATTCCATTCCCAGGCAAGGGTCGCAAAGCCCCGAGAAAATCGCCCAGCTTTGTGATGCTATTCGCGTCGAACTAGAACGAAAAGACCTGACGAAATATATCAATTCCATTCTGACGGCATATATGGTCAAGATACCCCCAGACCCTGAAGCCGGGCTCTCGCTTTTACTGCGATTGAGGGGTAACGATTACCTCCATCTTCATTTCTATAAATGCTGACAACCAGATATCTAGATTCGGATCCGCATCTCGTCGAGGACGCCGTCAAGTACATCATCTTCTTAGTCGACGCTGACAGACTCTTTGATACCGCTCTCGGGATGTACGACTTCTCGCTAGTGCTCATGATTGCCCAGCATGCTCAGAAGGTCAGGAATGCTTCTTCAATTGGTACGGGCCCTCTCTGACGTCTTCAAGGATCCTCGAGAATACCTTCCCTTCCTCCGCGAACTACGCTCGCTGGACAAGTACTACCAAAGATTCCGGATAGATGATCACTTAAAACGGCATGACAATGCTCTGAGGAACCTTAGTCTTGCCGGTAGGATTTTCACGGCTTGTGAAGATCGTCCGACTCACCTTCTCCAGGCACAAGCCATTTCGCTGAGGCTCTAAACTATATTGAGCAGCATAGGCTGTTTGAACTAGCAATTTCGATATGGAAAGGCACGGACCAGTACAATGTCAGTTACTTTTACAACACCTTTGATAATATTTCAAGTGACAACCTACGCAGAGGATATTGGAGATTTATGGCGACTGGCTCTTCGAACATCGAGACTTCCGCCAAGCTGGATCAGGTGAGCTCCCTTCACGCCGCTCGGATCCAAATTCACTTACTTTCTCTCCCTCAGTTTTTGTCCAGGCCGGGGCTGTCTCGAAGGCCATGGTAGCGCACGAAAAATCGCTGGATTGGCAAGAGTTATTCGACTTGGCTGGTCGCACCGGTGTATCACAGGATGATATTACGACAATGGGTTACCGTGTTTCAGGTGTGTCTCGCGATACAAACTCTGCCTATTGCCAACATTCTTTTCTCAGAGGACCTCGCATCCAAGAAACGGTACTCTGATGCTGCACGGGTACTACTGGATTATGCAAAAGACGTGCGGGAAGCCGTCATAGCGCTTGTGCAAGGAAACTGCTTCTCTGAAGCTCGCCGAATAGTGAGGCGAGATCTGGCGACGGGCTCAGTCACTTACTTTTACCAGGCTAGTCTTACAGATTCTCAAACACTTCTGACGGATGTTATTTCTCCTGGTGCATTAGAGAGCCGAGCCCAGATATCTGAAGAGATTGGAGAGATGAGGGACCAGCTCAGAAAACAGCTTCAACGTATTCGCGAGCTTCGGGTTAAGAAGGCTGAGGAGCCTGGTTCGTCCTAACAATGAATCTGCAGCCGTATCTGACTTCTCCGTAGACGCTTTCTATGGCCTGGCAGAGGACGCTAACCTTCACAATGTCGATGTCATGACAGATGTGTCAATGCCGGCCACTGCTTTCACCCGATACACCGTTGCTCCTACCTCAATGTCTAAGTCATCCAAGTGGGTCCTTTTTTTCCGTGCATCGAGGCCAGATGCCAATAGATCCTTCAGACGAACTTCGAAGTCCAAACGGAAGATTGAACGCAATGCTGGTCGCAAGGGCACTGCAGACGAGGAAGAATACTTGCTCAAATCCGTAACCAAACTCGTTGGGCGTTTCAGTGCAACGCAAGGTACGAAATTTGTCTGAAAAAATGGACCCCTCGCTCAGTATCTACATACCGATAGGCGACGCGCGCCAGCTTTTACCACATCTCGCTCAATTTACACCAGAACACGAAGCCGAAGGATTTGCCTTACAAGCTGAGCTAGCAGATTTTGAAAAAGAATTCGTGGAGGCAGTGGAGGAGATTTGGAAGAAATCGGGAGAAGACGCCGCTCCACAGGATTCATGGGCTCAAAGGATGGAGGACAAGGCCAGAGAGAGACAGGTAGATCCGATAGAAAGGGTGGATAAACCTGACCCTAAGGGGACTGAGGAGTGGAGGATGAAGATGTTTGCAACGCAGTAGAATATTAATCAACTTGCAATGTACCCTTGTATTTCGACTCCGTGATTTTTTGCTCCTCTCTTGACATTGATTTCCGCCTCAAATGGCTCCGTAGGCCCTGGGCGTTCTCCATTCGAGACGCTTCGGTTGATTTTTTTTTGTGCAACTCCTATTTCCGCTTTTAGCCTTTTCACGATCACGGGATGCAGAGCCGCGAGAGTTTCAAACTTCTCCTTTCTCTTTCAAGTTGTTCTGGCCTTTCTGGGTACGCCACTGTCCCTGCAAGGCCAACCACCACGCCGACAATCTCTTGAACGCCAATTGAACCAATATGGGCACTCGTGGATTCAGGTCCCAGCCACTTCAAGTTTACTCCTTTGATTTTGTGTAATCCTTCCGATTTTTACAGAGTTTATCGAAACAGGGGACATTACCACGTCCATTACAATCATCATGACAGCTATCCTGACGGTTAGGCCTGCGATACATTGTCTTTTCTTCTCTCACGCTTCTTTTCAAGGTCTCGGGGTCGAAATAGCGGCGGAAGTTCCTCTTAACGAAGAGGCATATCAACAGTGGCTTGAGAATCTTCGCAAGAAACTGGACCGGGATTGGGAGGAGTACGAGGATGGAGACTACGATGGTTATTGCATCACGGAAAAGCGACCTACGAACAATATAATGATTGAATGGGTGTACGAAATCGATCTGGATCATGAAGTTTTCCTCGGCACGTACCTTGTCTTCATCTTCAAGACAAGAATGCTGACTCAAAGCAGTGGATTCTAATCCTCTTTTTGCCTTAACAAACATGCCTAATCATTTGTGGAGTGGATTGGGGTCGACTCATATGGTCATCGTAGTTATGACCCATCCACCCCCAAGCATCACATCTACAACTGGAAATCCGTACCACCCAAAGTGGAAGACCATTGGATTGATGACTACACCGCTCGCCAGTCTATCCCAGAGAGCGATTTGTCTATCTCTGAGCTCCTTGGTACCACTGAACGCATTGGCACTCGAATTGCGCTGTACGAGGCCATCATCGGTAGGGTGATGCACGTTTGGGAGATTGGGAATGCTATCCGTGTTTTGGAGACTGCCTCCGACCGCGCCAACATCCCGGCCTATCTGCTATCAGCCGGCGTAGACATGGTTCAAGTTGCTGTCGGTCGGATGTTATTTGGTTCAAAAGTCAAAGATGCCCCGGCTGGCTCCAAAGGCTCGGAGTTTTCGTGGCTTGCGCTGGACATGCATGCGCATCACGACGCACCTCGACGATGAACGCAACATGAAGAAAGCACGCTTGAGCTCGTCGACGAGGTCGCTGCAAATCGCCAACCTGGAAGCGTCACTTATGGGATTTTGTTTTCGTTTTTCCACTGTGTGATAGTGCGAGTGGACGCGCAGAACGGATTCAAGTCGACCGCCGCACTGCAGTTTCTCCCATCCTTTTACGCAACTTCTTCTTCGACGCCCGGGATCACGGCGATTGGAAGTCTTGCGTACCACTGTCTCGACACGGTCAATGTTGACGGCGCGCTCAACACCATCCCGCCGGATCACTTCCTGAACAAGTGCCCTTAGATGTGCTCGAAAATGTCGCTGCACTCCTGGGGCCTTCTGATCTAGAGGCGTTGTGCGCGGCAGCGCAGCTTTTCGAACCGGCGGCGGAGAGCGTCCTGCGCTTCCCGCATATTGCGGACTACCGCCTCATTGGGGCGAATTTGAGGAGAAAAATGGCCGGCCTTCTCTAAGGAGCAAGGCATTTACCACAATGGTGCAAGGTTCGTTTGACCGGCGATGATTGTTGGAGAGTCCGGGACGCAATTCTTCGCGGTTTCCTTGGGACGGGCTTAAACATGTAGACTGGAACGTAGAGGAGTTGGAGGCTAGGAAAACTTGAGACAGGTGAGAGGATTCACCGAAAGTCAAAGACTACGCCGATCTTTGTACCGGAACATGCAGAACTTCAACGAACTTTTTTTGAATCTATGTATCTCTTTATTAACTCGGTTGAGATTTCAAGGAATATTTGGCTCACATTTCGCTGCCGCAATGAGAAACTTGATCAAGATCAGCTGCAATTCTTGATTGTTCTTGATTTGTGGTTTTCGTAGTCGATTTTTCACTGCCCCTATTTTGCGGCCATTTTCGGCATTTTCACGATCACGCGATGTGACGACGTGACAATCTCAACTTCTCCTTTCCCAAACACTTAAGCCCAGTCATTACTCCGGAGAACACAAAATTTCCTTGAAATAAAAGATGGGCACTCGTGGATATAGGTGCTGGCCGCTCTTTTCTCCCCTCGAAGTCGAGTATTCATTCATTCCTACATTTTCGCAGAGTTTATCGACACAAAGGATACTACCACGTCCATTACAACCACTACGACAGTTATCCTTCCAGTTAGCACGCATAACTCGTCATTTTTTATCTTATACTCACGCTCCCTCTCAAGATCTCGGAATCAAAGTAGCGACGGAGATCCCTCACGACGCAGAGGCGTACAAACTGTGGATCGAGAAACTGCGCGAGGCGCTGGATCATCATTTCGAGCAGAAGAAGGATGAAATTGACTCTCCTAATGGTTTGAACTACCGAATTACCACCGAGCGACCCTTGAACGACCTCTGGATTGAATGGGTTTATGAAATCGATTTGGATCATGAAGTTTTCCTCGGCAAGTCCCTATTTTCTTCACCCTCAAATCATGACTGGATTTCTCACTTTGAAGCAGTTGATTCGAGGCCTCTCTTTCTTTGAACAATATGCCCGATTCCGAGGCATTATTCATCAAATGCATTGGGTTCGATTCCTACGGTCACCGCGGTTATGACCCCTCAACCCCGGAGAAACATGTCTACAACTGGCAATCAGCACCGCCGAAGGTAGACGATCATGTCCTCGACGACTACACCGCTCGCCAGCCAAAAGCGGAACCTTTTGCGTCCATTTCTGAGCTGCTTGGTACCACTGGACGCAAAATGAGCAGCTGTGAGGCCGTCCGAATTGCGCTGTACGAAGTCATCATCGGCAAGGTGATGAGTTCTTGGGAGATCGGCCGCGCCGTCCGCGTTTTGGAGACAGCCGCTGACCGTGCGGACATTCCGGTGTTTCTGCTTGCAGCTGGCGTCGACATGGTTCAAGTTACACTGGGTCGGATGTTATTTGGTTTAAAGGTCAAAACTGCGCCGGCGGACCCCAAAGGCTCAGAGTTCTCGTGGCTTGCGCCGGACATCTGTATGCGCATCACGACGCACCTCGACGACGAACGCAACATGAAGAAGAGCATACTTGAGCTCGTCGACGAGGTCGCTGCCAATCGCCAACCTGGGAGCGTCACTTATGGAATCTTGTTTTCGTTTTTCCACTGTGTGATAGTGCGAGTAGACTCGCAGAACGGATTCAAGTCAACCGCCGCACTGCAATTTCTCCCATCCTTTTATGCGACTTCTTCGTCGACGCCCGGGATCACCGCGATCGGAAGTCTTGCGTACCACTGCCTCGACACGGTCAATGTTGATGGCGCGCCCAACACCATCCCGCCGGACCACTTCCTGCATCAAGTGCCCCTCGATGTGCTCGAGAATATCGCCGCACTCCTGGGTCCATCTGAGCTTGAAGCGCTGAGCACAGCGACCACAGTTTTTCAACCAGCGACAGAGAGAATACTTCGCTTCGCGCACATTGGCGATGCGCGTCTCGTCGAAAATATCCAGTGGTCGCCCAAGGCGTCGGAGGAGGAGCTGATGGACGAGGATGTGGATAAGACGGCTAGGAGACGTAACCTCACGGTGTCCCTGACGCGAAAGGTATTTTCCACGGCGGTGCGAGGTTCGGCGGGGCCGGTGTTGATTGTCGGCGGGAAGCTTGTCCGAGCCCGCGCGGACGAGGGGACCGGGGGATCCTTTGCTATTTCGCTTGGGGACAAGGATGTTCATGGGGTGGGGTGGGAGGAGGTGAAGGATTTGGAGGCGCACACAGTGCAGTTGAGGTAGCAATTTGAGACTCGAGATGCATTTTTTGAAATAATTTGATGCTTGCCAGTGTGTCATGTACTGTACTACCTGGCAGTGGTTCATCGTTCAATGTTCAACTTCAGCTGGGTTGAATTCTGGCGCGATCACGTGGAACCGTGTGGTAACGACAAATTTACCACATTTTCTAGGCCTCGGGCATCCACCGGTTCCGATGTCCCAGGATTAGGTCGTTACAGCCGCAGATGCCAACACTCCTTCGTTCAATGCGACAAAAGAATCCATCGCCTGCTCCCAAAATATGTTCCAAATCACTGAGTGGGCGTCAAGGTGGGTGTTCATCATGAAGGTGTCCCGGTGAGCATCGCAGAAGATTCCTACCAGATCCTGGGTGCGTCGTAACGACTGGACGAGTTACGACCTCTTTTCCTCTTCCACCACCGCAAGGCCCAGCCTCGTCTCAGTGCTACAGCTATTCCATGCAGACTGTCGCGGCAACCGCGGATTCTACCGGGTGCCATATTCGTGTCTTGACGGATGCGTGATGGACGTCCGACCAAGGTCCGACTCGATCGAGGACTGGGACACGCCTGGTATCAAGTGAGTGTTCTCACAGTGCATCACCTCCGAGTCGACCGATAGAGTTCTGTTGAATTCAATTCCAACTTGAAAGAGCACGGAGCACCAGAAATATCAGCCACTGGTTGGCCGCACTGCGTTGAATGACACCGAGACGGCCCGAATCCCGTTTTCTGGGTTGATGGTTGAAGTTGAACACTGCCCTCGCCTCGGGGTTCAATTTTAAGGCGATGTCGATGTCCGCTCCAGTCCGTGCCAGCACTGAATTCAACTAGACCGTCATTTGAAATACTGTCCTGCCAGTGTTGGCGCTTCAAGATTGAATACTTTTTGGGGTTGCAAGCTGGAACAGTTGTAAATCACATCATTCCAGGATCCGCGATTCGTGTTTCGTGCTGCACGTCCCTCGAGTCTTCCAAACACTACAAGGAGGCGGAAGGAGGGAGAAAAAAGACCGGGTGAGTCACCGGCAGGTGTTTTAAACGGATCGACGGAGGGTTTCCTTTTCTGGGTTTCCGTCAACACAGCCAAATCGTTTTGCTCAAAACGATCATCATCGAATCTGTCGCCGCACAGTGACCTACTGTGACAAGGCTTTCTCATCTACCACCACCATCCTCGACGAGCACGCCATGGCTGTCCGTCGCCAGCCCTCGACGACGTCGCTGTCGCGCTATGCGATCGCTAAATCCCCCGGGGTCGACTTGTACAATGGGAGCACATCAAGGGACTTTTGTAACTCATTCTGGGGTGTGGGGGACGCCGGGGTGAACATCTTGTTTGCGCGCATGCGGGGGGCCGCCCGGACGACAGATGAGTTGCGGAACTTTTGGAAAGAGCGGTGAGTAGAGCTGTATTGCTGGAGGCGGTACATGTACTCATAATTATGACTAGAGCGGCTATTGAGGAGGAGTACTCCAACCGACTCATTGCCCTTGCCAAAACTACGCTGGGAAAGGACGAAATCGGGTTTGTGGTTTCCGTTTATCCGAAACTCAATTGCTGATGGTTTCTATTCAGAGAGCTGAGGAATTCATTCGACACGTTGCGGCTGGAAACGGAGAAGCAGGGCGCCACCCATCTTCAGCTCGCCTCCCAGATCCGCTCGGAGCTTGAGGGCCAAACAACGGCCCTCCTTAATAAACAAATCGCGCATCGGAAGAATCTGCAGACTCCGCTCGAGAAGAGATTTAAAATCAAGCAGACCCAGGAATCCTATGTCCTTAAGGCGCGCGAGAAGTACGAGAGCGATTGTCTGCGCATCGCTTCGTACACACAACAGATTTCGGTCAACCCCGGGAAGGATGTTGAGCGTCTCCAGCTGAAACTGCGGAGAGCCCAACAGACGGTGCAGGCAAACGAAAAGGACTTTGCCAATTTTACCAAGACAGTGCTAGATATGATACCAGCATGGGAAAAGGACTGGAAGGAGTTCTGTGACGCCAGTCAAGATCTCGAGGAGGACCGATTGGATTTCATGAAGGATATCATATGGATGTACGCTAATGCTGTCTCCACGCTATGTGTCTCCGATGATCAAGTGCGTCCCTTTCTCTGGAGCTCGCTCTTTCCGTTGACCCCCGTGTTTTCTCCAGTCGTGTGAGCGGATTCGCACGGTGCTTGATCAATTAGAGCCAGACAAGGACGTGGAAAACTTTGTCCAGGAATACGGGACAGGCAACTCCATCCCAGACCCCCCGGTTTTCGTGCCATACCCTGGGCAGCAACCCGACTCGTCCCCCTCAAACTCGAAGCCCACACTCGGCACACGACCCGCCAACTTCGTGCGCGCGTCCGCCCGCCCGCACCCGCATACCAAACGGATCAGGACGCCGTCGCGCAGAGCCCGCCGGAGCCGCAGCCGCCGCGAAGCACTGAGCGCGCGGACTCGCAGTCGGACGCAGGGAGTACGCGGGGCGAGTACCAGGACCGCGGGCTCGTCGACCCTGCGGTAGCGCGCGCGCCGAACGGGACACATGTGGTAAACAACAGCGTGAGCAATGGCAATGTGACCAGTCCACCGAAGCCGACGCAGCCGCAGCAGGCCCCGCCGTCGACGTGGCAGCCGGAGCCCGAACTACCGCCCCGGCGGCTCTCCGCCCCGCTCCCGCCACAACCGCCACAGCAGACGCCGTATCAGGATAACCCGACCAACCGTGCGCCGACGCCGCCACCAGACGAGGGCGGGCGGATATTGTTCTACGGTTGTATCCGCTTGTCCACTTGACGTATGAATTAGCGCGCTGATGGCCGCTCAGTGAAAGCACTGTATGACTACACGGCGACGATCGGGAGGAATTCGACTTCCAGGCAGGCGATGTCATCGCGGTGACGGCGACACCGGACGATGGATGGTGGAGCGGCGAGCTGCTAGACGAGGCACGGCGGGAGGAGGGGAGGCACGTCTTCCCAAGCAACTTTGTCTGCTTGTTTTAGGGCAAGCAGAGCGTCCAGTGCGTTGAGCAGTGGAGTAGGTGCTCGTATAGGTTAGGTGCGCGTGCGGTGGACAGTGCTTGGGCTCGGCGAGGTCACTGGTGGCCCGCATCCTACTCACTCCTCTCACAAACGGTCCGACTGACGACAAGGTGAAAATGGTGAGGCAAGGGGAAGGAAGATCTACATATTAATCATACCCGGGAACAATTTGAGGGCACGTATGGCCTCTGCAGCTGGCGTATAATTACTCAAGTCTACGGCGGAGGCTCCCCCTCAATTGTACCATACTTAACGCACATATTACTATAATTTATGGAATACCACCATTGTTATGTTGTACTAGGGTTTATTTTAGAATTTATTCCAGCCTAACGATGTGAAAGATCGGGGATGCGCGCTCAGGTCGGGAGGTGAGCAGAACGGTGGGAACGTTTGGGAATTATGAGACAGTCGTGCCACGGTAACGCCGACGTTGTACGACAAGGTTTGACGTGGGCATGGACTGATATTGGACCCGGGACCGCTGAGAGCCTAGATGGGTCCAACAGATCTCCATCGCCAGTTCCATATGCGGGGAATATGCGGTAACAAGGCCAAAACAAGGCTAACTGTGACGTCCGAATTGAAGTCTAAGAGGCCGACAGACTGAATACTACTAGGAAATCGACAGCATCCAAACAGCATCAGTATGTTCGACCGACAGCCTGAATGCTATTAGGAAATCGGCAGCATCAGAGGCCTTTATTTTTGGGGTGGTTGGGAAAAGGTACGGAGAAACATTCTGAAAGTCCGCATACGCCTACAACATGCGAGGCACGAGCACCAAAATTGTTGTACTATGAGAGACTAGCATACGCCGACTTGGAGGCGCGAACAGTTATGCTGTATACCACGGCCTGTTGATCGCAAGTAAGGCGTCCCAGAATACAGGAAGAGTATTCTGCCGCTTTCTCTCATAGAAGTGGTCGAGATTTAGTTTCAAAGAAGATACTTGTCACCGACAGTTTGGTCTGCCATGTAAGGTGCTGCAACACCCAAGTTGAGGCAGTAAAGACTGAAAGAAGCCACCAGCTGGCAAGAACAGCTTCCAGAGGGCATCTAACAGATGAATAGTAAGTCAACTGTGACATTGATTCTTCCACGCCATAGAGAACAAAGAGAATCAGATGAGAAATTGAGGTGAATTGTTCAGAGTCCGACATGGATTGGGTGAGAGAAACGCGGGGACGTCCAGTTGAAAAAAGCTTCAGACAGCAGAAGACCGACAGAACGATACTTGCGGTGGTTGACAGTATGAAAGAGGAAACTTTGGTTTCGGCCGGCGAAAGCGTCTACGCACCAAACAAACCACAAGAACGCGTCTTTCGTTCTGCCACCATGTCCTAATTCAATGTGGACCTACGCGCGCGCGATTTCCGAGTAAACGACGCGTTTCAAAGCGCTTGAAAAGACCTGGCGCTGGCGCTGGAGATAGTGTCACGGTTCAAGTGTACCCGATCCTCAGCCTTCCGCAGGAGATCACGTCCCATCTTCCATTCCCATTCACTCCTCCCTCTTGGTGGATGAGCGGCGACTCCGAAGAGGGCCGTGATACAAGACACGCTCCCTCCTTTTGTTACAGATCTGCAGGACATGGAGAGTTCCTCGTCTATGGGTGAATCTGCACCTCAATCTCCAGAAGCTTCCTGAGGATTTCGAATTTCGGGGAGCCTGAATTGGAAAATTTTATCGCGGACTCACCCGGGCTGATTCCGGAGGTGTCCACTCTCCTTCAGCGTTCGAGGTTGTTGCGGTATGGAGGGATTCGGGTCGGACACGATCAGTGCCGCTCTTCTTCCCCATGCTCCTTCCCTGCAGTGGATATCCCTCCAGCTCGAAGGAGAACACTTCCGCAAACTTGATATTGTGCTATTTCCGATTCCCGAGACGCTTTCATTGGCCTGCAAAAGCCCAGGAGCTGCAATTTATCAAACATGTCGTATGCGACATCCTGTCGATCTGCCCCGTCGTTTCTCGTGGAATGGGTCGCCATTCAACCGCTGCTACCACCGACAAGAGACGTACTCGCGCTGAACATGATGTCCCAAATTGGAATACTTATACCCATTTTTGGAAAGCAGTCAAAAGTTTCGAGAAGAATTAGTGGGTTTCGCGGAATTCCACATACAACGATAACACCGTGACGTAGTACATACGAATACAAGATTGTACAAATATGGGGAATTTATAATTTATCTATAGAAAATGGTGAAGCGTGGCACAGCGTGATAACATCGAGAACTCGAAAGCGTGAGACTGTTCGTTCGTTCATAGCTTCATTATATGTCGTCGTTCATGACACCTCCATCATCGAGGGTCGGCGCCCATTTCGGTAAAATGGATAGTCGTGCAGACGGGCCGCTCGTGCAGTTTTTCGCTCCAGCTTCCTGGCAGCAACACGACGGTCGATGTCAACTAATACACTCGTAAGGGTGATGTTCCAGTGCCGGTCGTACAGCCGGTCGAACATTGACTTTAGAACAGATCAAATCAGTGAAAGTTCTGGGACTGAGACGGGATAAAAACACACATTGAATTTCACCGCCAAATCCGAGAGCTTCGTGTCGTACTGTTCCAGAAGCTTGCGAAACCGGGTGAGTTGATTTATGCGGGGAGAGACGGCGGACAGGATGTGCAGGCGGCGTAGAGTCCTTTTCGTTGGCGGTCAGCATTGGGTACGAAGCGCTAGAAGATCGAGCGTACCTCTGGAGCGACATGAGCCGGCACTCGTACTTCCGGCGGCAAGAACTGCTTCGCAGGCTCCATTGTTCTGGTGGAAAAACGCGATGGCGGCTAAGAGACTCTTGGACCGCATGGAGCCCTTCCCCGACTTTATCGCACAGCGCGCGATCGGCGGGGTTAGGTTTCGGGAGGGCGTTAAATCTCTGATAGAAGTATCAGACATGTATAGAAAGAGACGCCGGTGACGACTGACCGCATGCAGAGAATTAATGTCCAGAGACGCTGTCATGATTGACGCCAGTATTTGTTCTACGAAATCGAGCTCTTGGGATCGCGTTAGAATCGTCGGAGATGAGGAGGTCGTGCGGATCGTAGAGTGGTCGTTCAACTCAACGGAACCAGAAAATTTGTGAAATCGGGGAGAAGGTGGTGGGCCAATGCGAATACGTGTATTGGATTCGTCTCCCAGCGGAAGACGAGGCAGAGGAATAAGCTCGATTGGCATCTGTTTAGGACGAGGGGGTGGTGTCGTTTCCGGAGGGAGTGGTTCGTCATGAAATGTGTGAGAATCTTCGGCGAGGATGTCGACGTCCTCTTCATCTTCATCGACCTCTTTGATCCCGCCGTGAGGAGCATAATGAGTTTGTCCAATCACGTCAAAGGACCACCCGCCCTCTCTGTCGTAATCTTGAATTTGCAGGGGAGCAAGCGGGGTAGGCGGCAGGCGAGGAGGACAACTAGGAGAGCCCGCAGCAACCGAATATTTTGGGTCGGTGGAGAAGAGCCCCAACGTGTTCTCGGGGCCAGGAAAGTAAGTGGCCCCGTATGTGACCTCGTAAAGGTACGTCCGGTCTTCCTGTCGCGCGAGAGCGTGCCGATCCGACCCCCAGGCCATAGAACCAGGAATAGGCCGCACAGGCTGAGGTTGACGGATTTGGCCAAGAGAGAAAGAGGTAGCGGCGGTGTTTTCGACATGATAATAGAATGAATCAGAGTCGACGTCCCGGCGCAAGGGATCCTGCCGGAAACTCTGCGGATACATTTTGCAGTGCAAATGAAGAGAGGTGTCGCTAAAATATGTTAAGGTGCCTCTCGGAAAAAATACAAATCCTTGTTGAATACAATAAAAAAGGAGACGCTCAGGCCCTCAGTTGCTAAGATAAAAAGAGGTAGCCGAGGAGAACAATGGCAATGGGTGGACCAGGCAATTGCGCGTAGTTACCACCACAAGATGACCGTTAACTGGAAACTCGAAGCCTTTGTTTCATGGCGTCTTTTGTTCCAGACGGAGGAAGAAAGGAGAAAGTGCAAGTGTCCCAATTTGGTAACTCCGACACAAGAGGTTTCCCACCTCACTCAAACGCCGCTTTGCTGAAGTTTGCCTGCTGGACTGAAACAGATGTGTCTCCTTCCCTATCGAGGACCATTTACTGTCCGTTAGACCCGTAGTGCGCGGAAATGCTGCTGACTATACCCAATACCATGCTCGCGCTGAAACACATCCAGCCCAGCTTTTTGCAGTGTGCTCTCGAACTTTCGGTTAGACTACTGGAAGCTGTTCATCCAAGGTGGTTTTTGTCCGAGAGGCCTTCGACTTGGCTATTATGATACCGTTTTGCGCCTTTACACCACGGTTGAACCACCACAAGTCTCATTCTCAGGCTGTTGGTCATCTGCTGTCTGACTGCCTGATATGTATTGGAGAACTTTTTGAAACAGGATGTTCCTGTGTTTCTCACCTAAATCGCCTAGGGCCCGGAATTTAAACCAGGTACTTACAGTACTGTAGCAGCAGGCGTCTGCCCTGAGTCTGTCAGTGCTGAACACCGCCAACGACATCCACGCCAAACCCGGCGACCGTGAATAATTTGAACGCATATGACCTTCTCGGAGTGAATAAATTACCCCTCTGGCCTTCTCCGAGTCGAAGTGACTGCTAAAGCTCTGGCTTTCTCATGCTAAATTCCACGAGGCACCACCAGGGTCAAAATCTAGGGTCATTCAGAGGTGCGATATTTAATATATACTGACGTTGATATACCCGCGGACTCAATTTTCGAGCACAGGTACAATGGAGGCGGTCTTGCATTAGCGTGGCCGGTTCCTCTATTTATTATATCCGAAACTTAGCTGACAAAATTTTGAGGTCTTAGAGCAGAGGGGGACCTGCTTCCTTGAAATTATCTTCAAATTTTCGGCCACCATCGCTTTAGGCAAAGCTGCAAGGATCTGTTACAGCCTCAATGCACGATGCCGTTAGCAGTTTAGATTTCGTCGGGCTACCCGGGCGCTTATCCCTCAGCAAGCTAATAACGCTCAGATCCGGCACTTGCAAACCTAGAGATCGGGACCTACTTTAACCTCAGATCCGTCTTGGAGGCCAATCGGCTGTGCGCGGAAACAGTCTTTTTTCTTTCATTTTGTGAAAGTCCGGGTGTCTGCTCAGACTCTGGCGACCTCGTCGGAGGCCAGCAGGAGCTCGATGTGCGTAGGATCGTATCGAGACGCTGATCCTGCCTCTTCGGCCTGCACTTCGTACCCATGGACGACCGTCTTGTCACCAGTACGGCATGTTCACAATTGCTGGAAAATCGTTGCCGTACTACCGGTGTCGTACATGCATAGTAACGCACTGGGCCTCCCGCGCAGACTCGGCTTTCCGGGGCCTTCCCCCCGAGCTGAACTGTACTAACCATTTGTCTGACCCGGACCAGTGGCGACTCCGGGAAACTTATATTTATATATAGGTTCGCATTGAATGGACGCATGACCTCGGAAGACTACTCAGCTCGTTCAATAATATACCCGTAGATCTTGCGTAGATCTTTGCCTAAAATGTTTTTGAAAACGCCGAGGCCCGAAAATAACAATTTTAGACAAACAGCCAATCATTTTCGGCGTCTATTGGGCGCCAATCAATTACCTAAGTTGGTCTTTGTCTCTCCGTTCGCCACTTTCTTTGCGCTTTCCTGAAGACCCTTGGACAGCCTTGGATCAATCCAGGATCGATAATGTCCACGTCCACTAGCGGATTTCATCCGTCCCCACCATCGGACGACGAGTTGAGCTCGCTCGCAGAGCTTAACGGCTTCAATTTTGCCCGAACAAGCACAACCGATGCTCCTCGAGATCCCCCCGATGCTGAAGATAATGACTTTGACGTAGATACGCACGAATCTGTATACGCCCCCCCAAGCCCACGCGAAATTCACGGCCTCGTTAACGATGCAACGAGCCATACGAGCCGGCTTATTGCGGTATGTATCGATCGCATTTTTCGTCTTCCTTTTGCCTAACCTTTTGCAAAGTTTTTCATCGAAACTTCTGCGATGTTACACACACCTGAAGTTGCGAAAAATGCCAACGTGTGTGCTGCGGTCCATAACTGTCTTCAATCTATTCCTGGAAGTGCTGCAATGCCAACGGAATATGTACCACCGGAAGAATCATCGTGGAGGACAAAACGACGAGCGCTGGAAGAATCTTTACTGAAGTGAGGTGATCGTTAAAGACTTGTGGAGTCACTAACCTTTTTTCCCCTAGAAATCTTAGAAAATACATACGTTTTTCGGATCACTTGTTGCGAAAACCCCCTCGGACCGAGAAATTTCAAGGCGAGCTCAATAAATTGCATGCGTTCGCAGATAAATTCTTCCATTTGTCCATGAAGTTTGCAGTAAGTCGGATCTCGTCGCTGTTTTCGTTTTGCATGTCATGTGCCCGTATCGGAAACTTACACGCTCTCGCTGCATGGCAGGCTTCCAACGAAAAGATCCGACTCATGGAATTATGTGACACCTACCAAACCATGAAGTTAGCTCGCCTCGAAGAGCGGCAAGTCCGGGCCTCTGTCAGGGCAGACAGGGCTGCACGGAAAAACGAGCGGGCGCTGCTACGGCAGCAGCGTCGCCCGCCGTGAAGGGCGGAATCCTCCCCTGTGTCCCGTACGGCATCTCTGTGTGTCCGTCAAAAAACTCTGCCGACCTCGCCGGAAATGAACATTGTGCGCCTGGAACACCCGTGGTGTCACGATGAAGTCTTGGAGCCCAAGGAGAGCAGCGATGCATTCCACGGCTGATAATTTATACGTCCTGGTCGGAGACGATAATTCTTTTGGTGTATCATAAGCCTATTTAATATTCGTGCAGATATTGATTTACTACACACCGGTCGTGTGATCTGAAGATGCGATGACTGGTGATTCAGGAGGAATTCAAGACAGGATTCGATGTCGATTTGGCCGCGATGCGCGCAATGCCGAGGAGTGGCCACAACCATCGATGTCGACGAAGTTCTCTGCAGAGAAACGACCAGCCACTATGCACGATGGCTTGAGTATGATCCTGCGAATCGGCGATCGGTGGAAATAAAACGAGGCAGTAAGAGTGAGATGCCTTGTTCGGGACTGTCCGGAATAGAAAGTAATATAAACCATCTCAATTTTTGACCAGACCGTGAATTATTGAATCCGGCGCGTCGTAGGATGAGCCTCGGTCTTGAAACATGCCAAGAAAACGCGCCGAAAAAAATGTATTTGATCCCGTGGACGGGTTGGATCACGTGTAACTTGATGGCGGAGTTTAAAATTGACTCCCGCCCACCATGTCGACCGCGCACAGACCGACATGGGATCCCGCTCAGGCCAAGGATGTCAAGGGAGGCTCCCGGCAGTTCTCTGTGCGGGATATGGCCATGCATACGAAGCTCAAATTCCGGTTCGTAGGACGCCTTTCTGTGGATGGACTTGTTTGAACTATTTCCTAGACAAGTCGGTCAGACGTCGGTGGCAGAGGTGAAGCAACGGGATTTACGGGCGGAGCTCTTTTCGGCGGAGCTAGAAGCCAAAAATAAGAAGAGGAAGGCGGAGGGACTACCGCCGTTGGCCGTGGAGGGTGGACCTTCAGATGAAGAGTCGAATAAACGGAGGAAGCTGCTGCAGGAGTCTTTGGACTTGGACAAGGATGATGACGACGAGGATGAAGCAGAAGGTAGTAAGGCTGCCGACCAGAAGGACAAGAATGCGGATGATAGGTGCGTGGACTCTTATTCTTCTTGACTTATCGAACAAATATTTTGTCTCAGCAGCGACTCTGACTCGATTCGGACGACGATGACGACGAAACCGCTGAGCTCTTCGTGAACTTGAAAAGATTAAACGGGAGCGAGCAGAGGAGAAGGCACGTCAAGACCAGGAACAGTCGGCCTCCGACGCGGCGACACGAGACGCTGAGATTGCAACTGGCAATCCGCTGCTAACCTTGCTGCCGCTCTTGGGCAGCAAGTGCCGACCGGTGTTAACACGACTGTGCCCGGCACTTTCGCGGTCAAAAAGCGATGGGACGACGGTCAGCTCTTCTGCCCCGGTACTGAACTACTCTTAACTGTTCTCTTCCCTTAGACTTGATCTTCAAGAACCAGGCTATATCTACGAAAGATAAACCACGCATTTGTTAATGACCTTCTGAGAACAGAGTTCCACAAGTTCGTCTCCCCCTGTGACTTTATACTTGCTAATTTTTTTGGCAGGAAATTCATGGCGAAATTCATCAAGGTGAATACTTTCTGTCCATTTTGCGTTCCTCGACTGACACGCCCACAGTGATCCGGGTTCATCTGTCATGTATCAATACTGTATTTTGGGAGTTTATGGAAGATCCCGATCCGTCCACAGGCACTGCGAAGCTTGACTGATGAATGGTCGATTTAATTCGATACAGCATAAGTACGTAGGCTAAAGAAGACATAGTGGTAATAAACAATCGTGCAAAATAAACAGAGGGCATCGTGAAGGAATAGCTTATTCGTCGTCCCTGGATGCAACGCTCACCCTCAGCGGGAGCTGCGTCCCTTTCTCCCTTTGGCCATCGACAGTGGGCACCATGACAATGCATGCCTCCCTCCGGACGCGCATAGCTTCCGGCGTGAGGGAAAACTCAAAATTGCTGAGTAGTTCGATCAGAAACGCTTGTAGCTCCAGGATTCTGTGTGAGCCATGAGTTTTTTTCTGCCAGATGAGCCAGAACAACCCACGCAAATCTCCACCCGATGCACGTCCTTAACCCTCCGGCAAATGTTAGCCTGAGGGCGGTTAACAACTATGAATTGTGAAGCTAAGACGCTAGCTTACAGATTAGCATAGCACCACAGATGCCTCTGGTTTGCGCATCGAGCCATTAAGCCAGCGTTCGGGGTTGAAAGTGTGCGCATCGTGGCCGAAAACGTCCTTGTTTCGGTTATACGCAGCGATAGAAATGATAACTTTCATGCCCTTCGGCACCGGCAATTCTGTGATCACCTCGCCGGATCGAAGAGTGAGAGGCCGGAATAGGGGAAGCACATCGTCAGTCGCACTTTGCCTAAAGTTGTTGAAAGACACCGGGTGGAAGCGGAGGACTTCCTGTTTCAATTCAATCAGTCCGCCGCGATGCTGAAACGACTGGTCAGACCTTCACGACCGCCTGCAAGTAGGGCATAGACTCGATATCATTTGTGGTAAACTCGTAGCTGCCGCGAGCTTGAATCGTCCGTTCCATGCTGCGTATCTCGCTTCGCAGTCGTGATTGGATTTTGGGCTGCCGTGCGAGCTCGAGAACGGCCCAACTGAAGCTGTTCGCGGTCGTTTCCACCCCGGCCATTATTATGGTCCGCATCTGAGACAGAAGCTCGTCTCGTTGAGCTTCGTCTCTTCATTTTCTGACGCATTTGCTTTCACTTCAGAAGGGATTATCGAATCGGCGCAGAACAGTCCAAAAATAGGCCTACCCAACAAGCTCATGATGTCCCGACTGCCTTTGCCCTGTAGCAGCGCAGCAGACTTGGAAGCGACAAGCTCTCGTGCAACAGTTGTTGTCACTTTGCCAGTATACCGAATATGCTCCAAACCCTGAGACGGAACGTAATCGACCAGGAATTCGCGGATGCACCGAGGGAGATATTGCAACAGGCTCAGCGCGAGCAGACTTGCGTCGGAAGGGGACCCGAAGGTGTCCATGCTGCAAACGGCGTTACCACGTTTCTCTGCAGAAGGGCAAAGCATACAAGACATTGCTCCACGCTGTCCCAACCACATTTTTTGCGTTTTCCATGCACCGAACCGATAGTCAAACGCAGCTGCGGAGGCAGAGTTAGAACAAAACTATGCGATAGTTTTCGACACACCTTCTCCGATAGCGTCAAGAGTCGCGCGTGACGCCCATCTGTGTCAAAAAGTCAGAATAGGCTCCGTCAAAGGATATTTAGCAGCGTACGCTGTGACGTCCAGCACTGCCGACTGGTCCGCGGTGGCGCCGATGATGTCCTTCCACTTCGCGCCGATCTTGAAGAAAGGGGGGCGTTCGATAAAGGTAAAGTAAATGATTAGCGCGTACCTGAGCAGCGTACGAGAAAAAGAGAGGCAGAAGGGCCTTCGCTTCAGGCGTTCCAAAACCCGGGAGCATGACTTTTCTGTGCCGTTTGTGATCATTGCCTGGCGGGGGTCAATTTTGTGGAACTCGAGATTAGACCGCGCGCACCGTCTGCCCATAAAATTCCCCGCCCGCTGAAAAAAGTATTCGGTCGGGGACTACTATGCGAAAATTATCCTGTGTACCTGATCATCCGGGTGAGTTCAATACGCTCCGGTTGCTTATGGAAGCGATATCCCGAGGTGTGGTATATGTACTGGAGCGCCTTGGGATCAGTAACAAGGAGTCGGTCCTCCTACAGAAGTAGTGAGAAGATGCGCGCTTATGGACCAATAGGGACGCACGCCGAACGACGCCTTGATTCTGACGACGCCACCGTAGATCTCTTGCCATTTGAATTCGGCCTAAAGAGTTCCGAGATCGAAGGTCAACTCAAAAACTAGCAAAAAAGCATGCCATAGTTTAAATACCTCTCCGACTTGGCCTCCGAATAATTGGGGCATATTCCCTGCCAGTAGACGAAAGTTAGGAGGGTCTCCATTGACAGCAGTGGAGGACCACCCAGCAACCATGAAGACGATTCTGGACCACGTACGCCCGCGACGGAAATACGGGTGAAGTGTCTGTATGTTGAGTAACAACATATTAAAAAGACAGAGAGGCAGGCAACCAATATTATGAGATGCATTGGGGGGAGAAGTGAAGAATGTGGGTGGTCTTGTTCACCATTTTATATCCGCGGAAATTTTGGTACTGTAAAGGGATAGTACTCATTCAGAAGCGTCGACCGGCGTATAATGACAAATTCAAACCTGAAGCTATTGAACGTAAGGGTTATTGCCCGAAAGTTCACCAAGCCATGACGCAAGCGTACGATCTTGCGCCTTCCCCCGAGCGGCGTTAATTTTGCAGCAGAATACCAATTGGAGCGCATACATGGCGCATGCCATCGTCATCACCGACCAAAATCGTGGATCCGTCCTCGGCGCGGGTAAGCGCAGACCGCCACCGCCATCAAGACGGGCGAACAATTCCTAGTTCTGGCATAGACAAGATCCTCGAGGACAGAGATGTTCCTAGGGAGGGCCTCGGAGAACGCGTTGTTTCATGAGATAGAATTTAATGGTCTCTGACAGGTACCGCCGCGAAGAATGAAATGCGGTCCGTTGAGTAGCCCGGGAAGAGGGGAAATGGCTAGGTGTGTTTGGGGAACAATCCTTATCGTGGCCCTAGCACGGCCAAGTCTACGCCCCACTTGCCTTTCAAGGCCTTTTAATTTCCCACTGGAAGGTGTAAGCAGCGTCGCGCTATTAACCGTTGCCGGACGGACGTCGTCCGCTCCAGGCGGATGCTTGAAGACGCTAAGCCTTCTTTCCTCGGTGCCACTATTTTTGCTTGTTGACGGGACAGCGGTAACAGGATCAGTCAATTAATTTTTGTGCACCATTATACTCTTAAGTCACCATGCGCGGCATCCACCTTTGCAGTCACGTCGTACGGTCTACCAGTTCAGCGAATACCGTAAATACATACACCCTGGGAAAGTAAAATGCGTACCCTAAAAACTACGACCGATCCCAGACCCATCCCTCCTGAGCCCACTCTGGCATCGGCGTCTCAAACTTGCCCAAGCTCGTCGTATACCTCAGCGCGTGCAAGAATATGTACAGCTTCCCGGGCTTGGGATCCGGGTGTAGCGGGAGGTAGCACTCGGGCAATACGAGTTCTCAGACAAAGAAATCGTCGTGGCCTCCGCTTGGGCTTCTATCGCAGATGCACGGTCTACTGCTTCGGCCACCGTGAGTTGCGGTGGCTGCGGGGGCGCGGATGGGTCCTCTGAAACTGGTGGCGTAGGCCCTGCGTGCGCGGAGGCTGGCTCAGAACTCGAGGCAGAAGATGAAGCCAACAAAATGCAATCACCGTCGGGGACCGTTCCTTCAGCGTGCACTGCAGGAGCCTCCATGGTCGCGGTGCTCTCAGGCACGATAGGCACGCCTGGATCTGCAGCATCGAATGACGCAGGCGATTCTACGCTTGTGGGAGCGGAAGCAGGGCTATCGTCGGAAGCAGAAGCTCCATTAACACCGTGGTTTCTGGCTTCGGGAAACACCGATACAGGGGATTCAATCGTCGTGGTACCCGCAAGAGCCACCTTGGCAGGCTTTTTTAGATTGTGTTTTTCGTCTACGAATTCCGCCTTCCCTCGCCTCCGCTTGTTCTGTGGCACTTGTTTTATCTTCATATTAGCCGGTGCTAAGGCACCTTTGGTTCGGAAGACGACATCGCGCCAACGTCCCCAGTCCTCTTCCTCATCCTGCGTTCTCCACGTCATCCAACCGCGGCGCAGGGGTAAAGAAGCACTGACCTTCATATTCCGCAGCCTCGTGATAACTTCGACCGCCTGGCTAGACAATGGCACGGGGGAGCCCATACCGATGTCCTCCCCCGTTTCACGAGGAAGCAATTTTGAATACGGGGCCAAGGGAACTTCGCTCGTCTCTGACCGGGGGATGACCTTCGTCAAGGATTCTGGGTTACCGGTGGCTTCTGTTTGTAGCTCTAGGTGAGGAGGCGGGCCGGAGCAGCCCGCTGGTCACTCGGTGTAGTATCAATGCCGCCTTTCCCGAGGCCTTCACCCTGCAAAGTCCAAGAAAGGATCAGGGCGTGAGAACGGAAATGGTAAGACCACCGTACCCATATCCTGGTCTCCGAGTAAACTGGGTCATTGGCGACGGGATACCCGAGGAATTGAAGGTGGACCCTGATTTGGTGCGCTAATAGTTGAGATAGATCAATTCAAACGAGGATTCCTAAAAAAAGATCCGCGCGTACAACGTCCCGTAAACGGTTTGCCTTTTTCAGAGATTAGTTCCGTTTAATACGCCGGAAAAAGCCGCCTCACAAAGAAGGACACTGCTATCGGTGTTGGCGTCGTACCGAATGCGCTTGAAAACAGTTTTTGCCGGCTATTCAAAGTCAGAGCATGTTGGATGAAGAGCTGATCGACCTACCTTCCCGTCTGGATGGACAATGTTGAGACCCATCTGTCGATCCACTGTCAAGAGTGGTTCCTCGCATATGACCTCCTCTCTATCGGCGTCGATAAGTCGAGGTCCCGCGGCAATGTCCTGAACTTACTCTGGAAATGCACCTCTGCACCGTGTCACGTATTCCTTGTGCACGGTATTTACTTCAAACTCCTTGGCCATGGTCTTCGCGCACTTGGACGATAATGGTAGAATCATGAGGCCCGACGTCAGTCGATCGAGTCTATTAACAGCTGGGTTCGTAGGATGATATGCGCGTCGCAGGGGTAACCGAGGAACTTACGATATGTCTTGAAACCAAACTCATCCTGCAGAATTTCTATGAGGGTGTTTTTAAAGTATCTCCCAGTTCCGTGGATCGGCTGTTTGATTTGACTGTGAGACAGCAGAGAGATTGAAGAATACGACGGACGAACGATGCTGCCCGGTTTGTCTACCACAATGAACTCGCGCTCTACATCGTGATGGAGAATCTTAATGGGTGTCGACGTCACGGGAGGTTCATGACGATGAACTATATTCCTGTAAAGAGTGAGCACTGAGTTGCGGCTCTCATAAAAAACATACTCAATACGGTCGCCATTTTTTATGATAGTCTCCGGCCCTGCAATCTTGCCGTTCACAGTGGTAACCCCAGATTCCAAAGCGTATCTCTAAGACCCGTTCAATTAATATAGCCAAACGATACACACAAGACGCACATAGTATTCCATCGATCGGTCTCTAAATTCTGTTGATACAACCTCTAGCAGCTCGCGATTGAGCCAGCGCATTTTAGCCATCGTGGTATATGGATACCAGTAAGGTTGAACCATCTTGAGCCCAGTAGGCGTCGGTAGGGAGGTTGGGGGTATCTGTCCGGTTCCATCGTGGTAAGAACTATGCGGGCAATAACGTGGCTGAATTGTTCTTGGGGAGTCAAGGGAATAAGTGGAAGGTGTCTCTTGTGCCTTCGGCTGACCAGGTGGTGTCCGTTATTCCAAGAATGCGCCAGTCTGCCAAACGCCTTCGATGTTGGACCAAAAGCCTTAATATGTGGCTTGGAGCGGACAAATGCCAGCCGGTTCGAAATGGTTGGTGAATAAAACCGTCTGAGCTTCAGTGGGCTTGATTCAATTCTGAGTCAAACCGACTGGAACGAATGTTAAAAGGAAGAAATGCGCTCGTGACCAACGACGCGTCAAGTTCGGGTGCCCAACAACACACAACAAGCGCGTAATTGATATTTACACAAGAAATCATTGGGCGACAAAAATTGTCTATAGCTGTTTCTGAATTCTTTGATATACCTCAAGGGATTTAAGAATGAGATAGGCATCTCGGTCACCCACAGCAGCTTCAAGAAGCAAAGAACTTGAAGCAGTACCCCGATTTTCCTAGCACACCGCCCAAGCGGAGTGGCGTGGAGATAGAGAATTTGTTAAACCGTCGATGCTCTCCATGGAGACGTTGAAGTTGCACAAGAATTTATTGAACAAACTGTTTTTTTTCCGCACGAACTTGAGCGGGCAAGAAAATACAGAACTTACGGTTTATTATTTATATTGGGCAATTCTTCGTTTTACTTGCTGGGAAACCTTCACAGAAGCTCGGAGTGCATTTGTGGTGATAGGGGCGGGAAACACTCCTTGAGCGAGCTGAGCTCTTCGCCACAGCCCGCTGGACTTGGAGAAACCCTTGACAGCACTTCAGTTTCTATAATAGATATTATAACCCAGTCCGAGATATACTGAGGCCCGAAAATTTCCTGATGAAAGGCATTTGTAGGCGCTAAACAACTTCCTGCGGGCGGAACCACTTCAGATATCAGGTGTGCTGTGTGCGGCATGCGTTGGATCTCCAGAGAACTGGCTTCCAATCTTATTCCATTAATATGAGAATGGTGGCTTGTGGTGTCCTGGTCGGCACATCCGACTGCGGCGACTTGCCAAAGGCACACTCTTGCGTCCGTGCAGACTGCGTATTGTGTTTAAATTCACTTAAAGCCAACGGCAAAGAACCAGAGGAGCGCGGAGTGACGAAGTCGAACGAGTCGAAAGAGCTGAACTCTGAGGAGAATTTAATGTGGCGTCGCGTCGCGTCTCCCTGAGTTGGTCGTATACTGCCGGGCCTTGAGCGAAGTAGAGGCGATGGCTTCTCCAAAAGAGTCCCTGATGCATCTATCATTAGATGGAGGTTAAGAGCACAAACTGCGCTTGAATGGTTTAAATTTTCTGACGCCGCGGGCGTCGGGTGCTAATTTTCTGGTCGTGCTATCACACAAGGGAGAAATCATAACCAAACTAGACAATAAAACAACGAGCGGTGCCGTGACAGCCTGAAAAATGCCGCACCCTCATGGAACAAGGTCAAAATCACTGCTAAGGTACATGGTTAATATTTACGCGTTGAGAAACAAGATGGTACCCCGCTTTTGGCAGATCAGTCCCCGCCAAGTTCGAGTCGACTTGTAGTTTGACGCGTCAATTTGCCAAATATAAGCCCGTTCTGTCACATCACGTGGCTGTGACATGCCAAGCAGAAAGAGAAAAAACCGATATAATTAAGATAAGTAGAAGTACAATAAGCTAGGCGTTCTGGATAAGATTAAAGCTACGAGAGATCTTGCGAATCATAAAATTTCTGAACCAGGTCCTTATGCCGTTTCTCATGCGCACTCAGATTATGCCGCAGATTGACGAGATTCCGCTCCGCCTCGCTGATGACCGGCTGAAAACTCTGCAATTTGGCGTCGATAATACGGACTGCGAGCCTGATCCACGAGCGCTATCGCGGCACATGTTAGAATCAGCTCTCGGCTGGACAAACCGGAACAGAGCACAAACCTGAATGCGTTTTTCACACTTGTCGACGTTCTTGATGTGGCCCGCAAGTTTCTCCGCGAGTGGGGCCATCTCGAGTGGCTTGAAATGTTTTAGGTCAAAATCCGCCAGGAATCCGTCCAGGCGCCTGATGTAATGTTCAGCGCCGTTTCCGAGTAGTAGTCGTATAGGTGACACATACTCTATAAGCTCTTTGAGTTTCTTCCCATGATCCTCATGCCAAATTTCGTGAGGACAGAGTCCCTGCGGCGCGCAGTCATGCCGGGCATCCTCCGAAGGGATGCGGAGGGAACGGAGGAGCAACGAGACGACTTCTGTCAACTTGACGCAACTCTTGATGGAGTCGGCGACTTGCAGCAGGGGCTCACACTGGTGAAGGCGCTGAAGAGGCATCAGACAGATTTACGACAAGGATGTGCGCGTGACTGACCTCGAGAATGGTCGTTGCATGGTTGTAACATTTTCCTGCGGCGGTCACTGCACGGTCCGTGAGAGGGTCTGAGCGGACAGGGGGATCGACGCAGAGCTGTCCGTTAGGTTGGCAGTGTTCTCGGGACCTTGGCCAGGGATGGACGTGCGCGGATTTGATGACGGCTTTGGGGGAACCTGTGGAGGCCGTCTGCCGTCCCTTGTTCCGGGCGAAGCTCGAGGCGCGATGGATTGGTTCTCGTCGGGGAGATCGATGACAGAAACTCCTCTGAAGCGTCACCAACGTCAAGGAGATCGGTCAACCCGGGATTTATGCTGGTATCGTCCAATCGAAAGGGTGGAGACTGAATGGAGTCGTGGGCATGGCGCATCGACTTGTTCCTGGGTGGCGAGCTCGACGTATGTGCTGGTCCCATTTAATTCTATTTCGTGTGCAGAGAGGCGTCCTAGAAAGCGAGGTAAAGATCCCATATTCAACAGGCTTCAGTTTAAATCTGGTCCGGTGGGTCCAAGAAGTACAAGGAAACCATAAAGAGAACAAAGATGAGTGGAGGCAACCACTGGACACTAGGCAAGTCACTGCAAAGAACAAGGCACAGACAAGAACTTTTTGGTTGTTTGACGACGACAGTGCCATAGTACTTGGACTGAACATAAGCCGGCGTGATTGAAAGGTAAACGCCGCTTTGAAACAACATCACAGCTGAATCCAGTTAAAATACGGAATTTTCTGAATTGGCTGTGATCTCAATCAAGTAGACAAGACGGCCCCAGTTCGAATTGAACTGTTACCGCTACGTGGCAAGAGCACAACTTGAGCACAACAGTGACGTGACAAACGCAAGGTTGTGAAAATTCGAAGGCCGGTCCATGTACTCGGATAAATTGCTACCGAAAGAAAAAAGAATTGCAGTAGTGTAATGCAAGCTCCAGAAACCAGTGAAAGGTTGGGAGAGATTAATCCCGCTTTGACCGGCCAGCCGCGATTTCTCTCGGAGTTCTCTCAACACCATCCTCAGCTTTGAAATGGTTTCAGAGCTTAAAACACCCATCATGACAGTTGTCATGGCGCAATTATGGTGGCCCAGTGCGATTTCGCAGGATTTTGCGGCCGTGGAAGGGAGGAAGTCCAGAAATGGCAGGTGGCCACGTGAGTCCGAAAGCCTCCGAGTCCAAATCCGTCATCTCACCCATTCCTCCCCGTGCATCGGTGTATGGCTCTGGCGCTTGGGCAGACCTGCTATTCGAATATTTCTCCCTCCTTGGAGCACCCAGTTTCTTTATAATTGCGGCCGGGACCTTTCTTTCACCACAATGACTACCAAGACGCCCACTCCACGTTTGGCTGCATCGGACAAGCTGCTTTCATCCACTATTCTACTTCCAAAGGACACCTTAATCTCCTGCTTCATCTACTCTCCCCTTGCAGGCCCTAGCTCGCATTCCCGAGCCTACAATGACCTTTTGGAGATGGCTAGGAGGGATGTACTTTCGCGGAATAAGGATCGGTTGGCAACCCTTACTCAGTCTATCCTGACGAGTGTGCATATCCGGGGCACCGACTCGTGCATGTACGCCTTTCTTATCGGCAAGCAGGGCCAAGCTTCCACTGAGCTCGACACTTTACGGTTTGACGGTTTAATCGGTGCGTCGTTTTCTATCTCGGCCCGGCAAAAATGCTTCCGTTCGGAATGGTTCCGTAAACCCTAACCTTATGGTTCATGGGCCAAAAGTCGCTGCGTGGACCACTGAATGAAACCCACGGGTCCGGCGCGCGCCTACTTCTCTTCTTCAAATACATCCTATCCCCATACTGATTTTATTTTATTCTTAGTAACATCACAAATATCTTTTACTCCTTCGGACATTTATCCCTGCTGTACATCGTGCTCTGACCTTGCAACACCATGTCCGACCTGCTTGGAACCCTCCACTTTAACACCTCCACAGCATCTACCCCGTCAACCTCTCCGAGTTATATACAGCCATTTTCTAGAAGCCATCCGTCTGCGGCTCATCGCCGACATTTCCGACGCGTCAAACACCAAACAATCTGGCCACAAACGGCTCGCCAAGCGCTTGAAGGGTGGGTTCCTTCTTGGGCCCCCACCGAGCTCCACCGAATGGAGCAAGGGGTGGGACACCCATGCCTCTTTGAGGCCACTCATATTCTGTCAACTGCAAATTCACCTATCCCCCTCCTCACAACCGCAACTAATAGTCCATCCGCAACTGCATACAACGCCTTTTCTTGTGCTGCCGCATGGGCCGGGACGACCTCTCGCCGAAGGGGCCCCGATAACACTCCTTCCGCACGGAACACCCGCGTTCTATCTCGCGTCTTATTCCGGCCCCACGTCTGCGCTCAGACGCCAGTTTCATGAATCTTTACGTGGCATGGGCGTCAGTGGATGGGACGCAGAGGAAGGCGCCGATGACCATTGGTTTTCGTCCAAGATGCACCCAGAGAGACAACAGACGACGTTCATAATCGCCTGGATAAGCGTGGAGAACAAACAGGGTGAAGACAAGGGCATCACCATCATCTACCCTACCAGTCTCTGCCTCTCCTTCGTTCCATGCTCGACATCTGCCCCGTCCTCAGGACGACGCGAGCCGCTGGCGTATATCCCCGAGCTGCCGGCGCAATTACAGCCTTCCCCGCAAGTAACAGCGGCTGTCCCAGCAACATCAACACTCTTCCCGCCTGCTATGCAATCGCACTTGCAGAACCCCATCCGGCCGTCCTCTTGCCCCGCGACGCCGGCCCCGCACGCACTGCGTGCGTTTCGTGCGTTGACGCTGTCTCGTTCCAGAGGAATACGCCACGTCGCGGCGGAGGTGAACGGGTATGTCGACGCAGTCGCACGAGAGCGCGAGAAGGAGCGAGAACGGTTACGCCGCGAGCGTGAGCGCGACGGTGGGTCACCGCGCCTCGGGCGGGCCAACACGGCCAGCGCTGTCGGCGCGACGCCCGTTGCGACGCCGGTCTCTGCCCCGCCTGCGACTCCGCAGTCCGCGTCTGCAGCTGTTCTCCCTCCGCCGCTGCCTCAGCCCGTCGTGGGCCCCATCCAACAACCGCAAGCCCAAGCCCCATCGACCTTCTATCCCTCACCTCCACAGGCCGATCCGCCGTTCGCCGTCCCGCTAACCGAAAGTCGGACATCACCTGTGGTCCCGGATCCCCCGCCCATACCCGTTAACCCTACTCCCATTGCGCTCCCGCCCGCCATCGTCCCAACCGAAATGCAAACTCAGCCCCAACTCCCCCCGCCCACGAGCTTCGACCCGTTCGACTCCCAGTACATGGACATCGACATGGCGATGAATGATTTCGGCAGCATGAGCGGGATGGGTGGGATGATCGACATGGGCATGAGCATGAGCTTCGGCATCGGCGGCGGCGGCGGGAACGATCGCCAGGGCGGGGCGTCCGCGATGGACTTCGAGACCGACTTCACCGACGACGACTTCAGCTTCTTCGACCGCCCGCCGGACGTCGCGCCCCCCGCGCCCCTGCGCAACGGGATGTCCAGCGCGCCTTCCACGTCCTCGATGCTGCCCGAGCCGCACCCCGGCTCGGGTCTGACGCCCGCCGCGGGGCCCGCACCGCTCACCTTCGGCGGGATGCACCTGGGTATGTCGCCGCCCTTGTTCGGGGAGAGCCCCGCGCCGCATCCGCTGCACAGCGACTGGCCCGGAGGCGTCTTCACGCCAGGCCCAGAGATGCACCATATGATGCATATGGCGGTGCCCGATCTCCTCCTGCCCTCGCCGGGGGAGACGCCGAACAGCCACGCGGCGTCGGCGCCTGCGACTCCGGACGTGCAGCTCGCGGAGGACGACTACGCGCTCGTGCGCCGCGCGGGCAGTGCGGGGCTTACGCATGGATATGGGTATGGGATCTTTGACCCGATTCCGTTCGCGCAGAGCCATCGGGTTGCGGACGGGAAGTACGCGATGGGCAAATTCGCGCTGCCCAGTCCGCCGCCGGAGGCGGATTATGAGGAGTTTAACTTTGACGCCAGCGCACCGACGCAGACGCATTCGACGGACGGCTGGCGTTTCAAGTACGCTTCAAAGACGGACCCGCGGATTGGGGTGGTGAGGAAGCTGATTGGGGTGAAGCGGAAGACGTCGACGTTTGGGGATGGAGGGCGGAGCAAGATGTCACCATCGTGGGTTCGGGAACACGAGGATTGGGAGAAGAGACGGGCGGAGGAGCAGGAGGTGGAGGCGAAGTCGGAGCCGGAATCGGAGGATGAAGACGAGGTGGAGGAAGAGGAAAGCCCGCTCGTGTCGCGCCCGTCGACGCCGCCGCCTGCGTACCTGCCCCTCGGGCCTACCCTTCTGCACACGCATTTTCAGCATTCATATCTTCTTCCGCTCAGTACGCCTCTGCGCCCCCCCGGCGCGGCGGTTGCTCCGACTAACATTACGACGCTTACCGTCGCTTCCGCGTCTGTACCAACTCCTGTGTCCCCTGCAGCAACCCTTGGCGCCGCGTCCGAGAAGTCCAAGTCCCTCGAAGCCGCCGCCTTTGCCGTTGGAAAGGAGGTCGTGGAGAACAGCATCTGGGCCGAAGCGTGGAGGACGACCGTGATAAGCATGGGGTCTAAGCAATCCGGTTCTCGGGATGCAGTATGGCCTGCGGATGTCAAGACCGTCGCCCAGTTGCTCCGACTTGTGCCTGACGTCGAGGGTCCGCTCGATATGCAGACGTTGTTCGACCTCGATCCTGCGCCTTCCAAAAGCGACCCTGCATCGTCTTCCAAGAGTGAGCCTGCGGCCTCCAAAGGCGTACTGACACTGGAGTCGCCGATGATATCTATTGGCAAGGCAGATGCAGTGATCCAAATTCTTCCAACAGCGCTGAGATTTTGGGAGAAGCTCGGCCTTTCTCCGAGGGGTGGGAGAAAGGATGCAACTGTGTTTGTTCTTTTCGAGGACGACGGAGACGCGCGGCAGCAGGTTGTGGAAGCCTGGTTGGCAAAAATTTCCACTATCTATGATGTTAGTGGTCATAAATGTACTCCACGTTTCTCTCGAACTGACGGCCATCTAGAGCAAGCATCTGGGTACTTTGACACCAGGAAGCCACAACCTATGCTCAAAGGATGGCATCTTTTCCTTGCGGTTCGATTCCACGTTTCGCAAGACTCTAGGTGAGCTTTATACTCCATCTATATAACCTTTCTGATCCCTTTCCCAGCCGCCTTCGTTTCTAGTCTCACCCCTTCGCGATCCATGGTGTTCTATGTCGTCACTCCAATCTCAACGATGTCTCTTGCTTCGCCTCTCCTCCGCCAGGTTTTCTCTGCTGTGAAGAAGGCACTGCACGCCCACGAAGAGTCACAAACTCTCTTCCAATTCGTACCCGAGGCGCTTGTTGCCTGCTCAACCTGCGCCAATCCCGCCTCGCAGTTCGTGGATCTGGAAACCGTGTGCTACTCACGTACGACAGAATCCTGCAGCCCGTGGAAAGAGTCATGTCGCGGCGGTTCTTTGAGCACGGCGAGCCTGTCAAGAGATATTTCCAGGATCCTGCATATACTCTTGCTCGTCCTATTCACCCGACCGTCAAGTATATAAAGCGGTCTAAGGCGCCGCTAGACGTGGTCGACGCGGGCACCTTCCTGCACGTAGGCTACGGATTCAGCGAATGTGGAAAGTGGATCCTGTGTGCGTGCGTGGACCAGAGAGGGGAGGCACATGATTTAGCAGTCTGGTTGACACAGACGCAGACGCCAAATCCGGACGGAGAAGAGACGGATGTCGAGATGCTTACGAACGAAGAATATGCGATTAGAAAGGTCTGGGACTTTGCGTGCCAGTTTGCGAAGCGGGCCAACGTCGCTTGGCGGATCGTGTTCTCAAAACTCGGCTCGATGGCGATTGCCGACCTAGAGGGTAAGCTGCTTTACTTTCATTTTGAATGGTGTACTTATAACGTTCTTAGCGTGGATGTCGTTCTTAGTAAAGGCAATTCCGGCTTGCACTGCGCTTCCCGATGTGCATGTCACTTTGCTCTCTGTAGAACCGGACTCGCCTTGGACGTTTCTTCCGCTTGATGTCCAGCCCAAAGCAACGCCCACCCCACACCCAACCCCTCCTGCCAACACAAAGCTGCATCCAAGTCTGCCTCCCAAACCCATGGCGCGGGTCCCCTCGTCGTCGTCGTCGTCCACCAAGACGCCGTCTCTGTTCATAGACGTCTCTTCCACGACCTATGCCATCTTCCCCAAGAGAAATCTTTCTCTCTCTCTCCCACCCACACCTGCGGACCTCGGCCTCTCGCTGTCGTTCGTTCCAGAGTCGGGCTGTTCGTCGCCCACGACTGCGACCCCTTCGCCTGCCCCAGAGGATGCTTCCCCGCTCTCCAGCACATCTGGGACGAGTTACACTCCCGAGTACCCGCATCCCCTCCCCCTGCGGCCTCTTTCCACCACACTGCTCGTCCGCGTCCCCGCAGCATCCATCGCCAGCACCCCGTCGATTCTGCACATCAATCTCCTTGCTGCGTTCCCGTACGATGCAGAAACCAACGTCGGGCAGCTCCACGCGGACATCACGCAATCGTACCACGATCTCGCTGTGCTTTCCGCCGCCCGGTGGAAGCTGGCGCAGATGGGCGCGGACCCCATCCTCCCGTTCCATCTCGCGGCCGTAGACGCCATGCGCGCCGCGTTAGAGCGGGATGGCGCATCTCTTTAGAATTTCATCTTGCTTGGTTTCTTGTTTGCTTCATGCATACTACATATGTACAGTAAATTCACCCGCACGCATTGTACCGCATTCATTATTTCGTGCTGTTGTTTGTAATGATTGTATCTAACCTACTGTTTACTCTTGAGTGCATTGAAATCATGTTCCGTTAGAACTGGTTGCTCTGGTGAAGGTTGCTGACCGTTGGTTGGACTTGGCCAAGTACCGTGGTTGTGGTAGGCAGAAAGAATTGCGGGGAATCATTTTGAAACGGTGGGAGGAGGAAGAAGATTTCCGACAATTCTTTTGAAATCCCAATGATGTGCATTAGCTTGGCAAAAACCCAGCCTCCGCGACTCATTTATTTTGCCCGAACAGAGTCAAAATGTAGTGTGATAATTATTCCATAGATAACAAAGCAATTGTACGGTCAGTTATAGGTAGGACGGTAAACAATTCAAGGAGGTGAATTATTAAATCAGATTCCCTTCCATTGGTCCTATATGAATTGCCATTCCTCGGTCCACAAGCCCCCGGAAAGCAGGAATCAGCGATTGGTCGACGTATGCGAGCATCCCGCTAGGCCAAGACAGCAGAAATGACTCAAGCATGGAGGATTCCGCGCTGGCGGCGCATCTTGATGAGAGTGCTTCAACATAGATGGTTTCACATCCATATAACGTTCTGGAATGCAAGGGACCGCAAGTACGGGAGGAACCCTCTATGCTGAGTACGTCCAATTTCGCGACAAAATCGTATAAAAACTCGCGCGGCGGATATGAGACCTCGATGTCTGTGAGATTTGGCATGGCTACGAACCATTCAGTTGAAGCATTGTGATTGGCATGTCAGAGGAAAACCGTCGCAGTGAACCGGACGAGTGGGCGAGGAACGAAAGGAAAATCCGACTTTCTTCAGCGTTGGCAATACGCGAAATATGAAGAGTTTGAAGGGTAGGGAGACGAAGAACTTGGAGGAAATGGATGAAACTGCCACCGATAAGGCGCAGAGTTTGGAGGCGCTCATGATTATAATCCTGGTATTAAAGTTATATCGGCGGCTCAACTGAACATGTGAATTCCTGGAGGAATGGTGCGAGCTGCATGAGGTTCAAGCAATCATTGGCGGAAAGAGGAGTATCGCAAGTTACGGTGGATAGCGCGCCGCAGTCGAGGAGAAACATGAAGGGTACTGCATTTTCGCTGTAGTAGAGTTTCTGCAGCCGAGGTGCAGTGCCGAAAATTTCCAAACCCATCAGATCTTCTCCATCTTCCTCATCGAGGAAAGGGACGGCAATTGCAAGGGATTCAAGCATAGGAAATGACACATCATCCACAAGTTTGCGGAAGTGTTCTCTTTCGAGCTGGAGGGATATGCTCTGAGACGAGGAGCATGGCGAAGAACAGTTGCGCTGATCGCGTCGAAACCGAATCCCTCCATGGCGAAGTAACCTCGAACGCTGAAGGAGAGTGGACAGGTGCCAGCCCTTAGGTACCAGTCCGCTATGAGCTTCGCCAATTCAGGATCCTCCATATGGCTGGGAAGCTTCCCGAGATTCAGGTGAAGATGAACCCATAAACGGGGAGTCGATAAGGCAATGTCTCTCCATGTCCTGCAGACCTGTAACAAAAGGAGGGGAGCTTTTCCTGGATCAGGGCTATCTTTGAAGGAACTGCTGAGATCGGGAGAGGGAGGGAGGCATTGGAGGAAGATCTCGGACGTGATTTCCTGCGGAAGAGTGAGGACCGGGTACACGACGCCATCCAATGCCAGCTGGATGGGCTGCCGGATATTTTCGAACGCTTTCAAACGAGACTGGAGCTCGGAAATCGATGTGTCCACTTCAGCGAGGCGAGCACGCAACTCGCAGTGGCAGAGGACATCATGGCGGAACGAGAGACGCGTTCTTGTGGTTTGTTTGGTGCAGTCCACAATTCACCTCAAGGCATTGTAGAGCGAGCATCCATTATTATTTGCAGCAGTACTAGTCCGCAAATTACTGTAACTACATAGCCTACTGGTTCTTCTTCTCGACAGCATTGAAGCTCTTGGGTATCTCGTTCCTCAGCGGGCTTTGGATGCTTGCAAGGGACTGGATCCGACCATGACGATTGGGACGAGCACAAACAGAGTAACGAGGAGGGTCGTGATGAGACCCGGGGTCAGGAGCTGGTAGTGGGCAAGAATACCACCAGTGCTCGCAGTTCCGTTGCGGATGCTGCGATTATAGGAGCCGCGCGTTTTGCGAATGAGGGGAAGACGAGCCAGTGTAGATGATGAGGTGGTTCGGGAACGTCGAGGCCAAGGTCGCCAGCTCTGTCGACAGGAGGGTGTCTGTCTTTGCGTCAGTAACCGTCCTGCAAATGGGAGCTTAATTAAACGTACCGTGTTTGAGCATGGCATCCTTCTTTCCTGAGCCATTCCAGCAAGAGGTGGGAAGTTTAGTGATACGACGTGCTTCACGTCCCCGGAGAGCGACACACCGCCCTGCCCTGGAGTAAAGATACCAATCTAGAGTCACACCGCGCGCTGCGGCCTCAAGAAGCGCCGACATATCTATCGGGGCGTGGTTCGGGACATAGGGGAACTGGCGAGAAGACGGCGAGGACGAGAGCGACCGTGCGAGGTGGGTATCTGAAGGGAGGTTGCGCAAGTCCGATGCGTGCAACTGGATGCTAATTTGAGTTTATTTTTGGATGAACATTCAGCTCCACGTACCTCAGGCTGGTCAACCAGAACGATAGCATCGTGTCCGCAGATGTCACTGCTTGACAAAACGGTATCCAAGAGAGAGTGCGAATGAGAGAATTTGGATGGAAGAGCGTTCAGAGTAATCGAACTAATTCTTCGTCAATTCCTCATCAATCGACGCGAAATAATTCAGGAAGTTACCTGTGAGAGGACCAAAATACTACTGGGGAGGTTTCCGAGAAGGCAAGAGCCAGAGGCAAGAGGGCTGCGCCAGCGAAGAATCGTATGGACATGACGGCTGGAGGACGGGACGTGACAATTGTCACGCGTCACACGCAAAGGTATTGGCTTCCAATGTAAATAACTCACAACGACCGAGCTCTGCTTTCGATATTTTTTGGTTTCGTCCAGTTCACGATCCAAGTTCCTGTGTGAAACATCTTGGAGTGCGTAAGGTGCCACTGACGCTGTCTGATAACCCATCCTTCCTCCAGGAGCAAATCACTCTTCAAAATGAGCCTTTCTTCCCTCCTGCTCGCAAGTAAACCAAAGCAGATAGATAAAGAGCTCGATGACTTGTTCAAATCGAATGTAATGCAGATCTCATTTCACGAGGGTGACCATGTCTCACTCGTAATTCAGCCAGCCCCACCTCGAAATCTCGCTACCTCGAGCACTTCGACTTCCGCACCTCCGGCGAAGAAAAGAAAAATAGAGGCGGCCAATCCAGACCCTCCAGAGAGCCAGAAAAAACGGGCCAAGCCTGTTACACCTGCAAAACTGCCGAAATCCTCGCCAAAGACTCTGAAACCAGCTGACAAGCCCAAGGCCACTAAAAAATCTAAACGCACGGAAGCTGTGGTTGAAGTAGAAGGGGGAGAGAACAGCGAAGAGAGTGATGACGACGATGAAAACAATTCGGACTTGGAGAACGCATATCTCGGGAAGAAACGTCCAAACAAACCGACTGCACCTTCGGCAGGCTCAGAAGATGAAGTTGAAGGCAATGAATCCATAGATTCCGACGCCGAAGAATCAGACCCTGATGCTCCCCCACCGGTACATGAGTCCCTTACCAAACGCGTGCGTACCAAACCAGCCAAGAAAACGAAGGTCGTACCGGAAGGCGAAACATCCGTGCAACGCAATGCACGTACTCTCTTTATTGGCGGGTTGCCCGTGGAAGTTGCGCAGAAAAAGGTATGCTATCTGCATTATAGATCAAATGGTTTTTTAAAATCCGCCCTTCAGCCCCTGCAAAAACAACTCTCCCGACACATCCTCTCATTCCTCCCTTCCTCCTCCAAAATCAAGATCGAATCGATGCGGTTCCGCTCAGTTGCCTTCCGCGATCCAACATCCTCGACTGCCCTTTCTTCGTCCACTACCCCGGAATCTACCTCTGTGAACGCCAATTCCGTTCCCGTCCCCGCAGCCTCAAACCACTCAAAAGCACGTGCATCGACCTGGCGTCAATCCGGCAGCGCCGCAGATGAGAAGAGCCAAGCAGAGGCGGACGGGGATGCCAAGAAAGAGTACCTGACGCCCGCGCAGAAGAAAAAGATCCTGTTCATCCAGGGTGCTTTGCACCCTGAGGCGAACGCCGTCAACGCCTACGTGGTCCTTGCACCCCACACAAGCGATGCGCCAGGCGCCGATGACCCCGACAGCCCATATAACGTCGCCCTACACATCGCGCGCACCGCCAACTCAGCCGATTTCATGGAACGCACCCTGAGGGTGGACGTGTGCGCGCGCCTGCCAGACGCAGTGGAGGCAGACGGCACTGGTCCCTCGGGCGACCCGAAGCTGAGCATCTTCCTCGGAAACCTCGATTTCGGCAGCCGCGAGAGCGATGTGCGAGAGTTTTTCGAGGGCGTGGTTGCGGGTGAGCGGGGTCCTGCTCCAGCGTCCGAAGACGGCAGCGTAGGGCGGTGGGTCCAGGGTGTCCGGCTTATTCGGGATCGAGAGACGCAACTCGGCAAGGGCTTTGGATATGTGCACTTTGTGGTATGTATCCTCGTCCTGCCTTCTCCGAATGCCTGCTAATTTTAACCATGCAGGACCGGGAATGTGTGGACGAGATTCTGGCGCTTGCAAAGACCGACGAGGGCAAGAAGAAACTCAAGTTCGCAAAGCGGACGTTGCGGGTGCAGCGCTGCCGAGCAGTCGGGGCTTCCTCAAGCGCGGCCAAGCCAGCCGACGCGAAATCGAAGTCGAAGTCGACTTACCCCGCCACACCACCGAAGCGCGGCGACCCTACCCTTGGGGCACGTCTTGCGCATCTGGACAAGGACGCGCGCAAGGCGGTGAAAAAGGCGGATCCGGATCGCTTGGTCCGACGCGCTGAGAAAAAGAAGCTGGTGACGCAGATGCGAGTGGGGGCTGCGAGAGATAAAATCAAAGCTGTTTCTGGCGGAGGCGGAAAGCGAATAAGTGGAGGATGGAAGGGCCGCTCGGGCGAGAAGGGTAAGGGCAAGGATAGAGAGCGGGAGAGGAAGACGAGGGTTAACAAAAATGCGAGTGGGTCCAAAGGAGGGAAATAGAGGTTCGCTTTGTCATATTCTCCACTTCAGGATCGCTGTCTTCACCAGTTTTATGTGCACGTAATTTTTGACAACGCTCCCCCCTTGAGGACTGCACAAATCCGTCGACCGCAGATCGACCAAAGGACCCGTTTTAAATTGAAGTGAATGTTTGAGGCACGAAAGAAAATGTTATCCCTATCCCCTTTATCTATCCGTCAAGCATAAATGCGATTTCTCAACGTCTGGTTCTTCCCGTTGACCTCTGCTTTTCTCCGTGTTCTCGGCCATACTTTTTGCCTCCGCAGCGACTGTGTCGAGATATACGGAGACTAATGCGCAGCGGATAGCGCGCGGCCTTAGTCCCAAGCGTCCCGTCAGGCTATTTGATCCTTCGTGCGTAGGCGAGTAACATGCACGGTAAACCAACAATGCAATCTCCTTAAAAATGAATCCAGATTATCCGCGAACTGACCCATCCGGAACACCTTCACCTCCTGTGTATGTCGCGAACAATACTGCCACGATGGATCGCTGACTATCTGCTCTGTAGACCTACCTCTGGAAGGATACTTGTGTACGCTTATACCCTGAGTGGGCCGTTTGAAGGTTTCAGCGAAAAAATTGCAGACTACCTTCGTAGATCCAGACGATGTGTATGCTCAATAGATTGAGTCGGTTCGTGGAACCATTAGGCAGCGCAATCCATTCAAAGATACCATATTAAGATAAACACAGCGCAAAGAAAGCATATGCGGAAGTGAAAATCACTATCATACCAATACCAATGGCCAGTCAATCATCCCGCAAAAAATCGGCTTGGGAGCTTGAAGAAACAGGCGAAGGAAGCGCCGCGCCCCGCCAATGGCAACCCCTGAAAGCAACCTTCATCCACGCAAAAGCGACCCACTCCAAGCGAAAGGATCACCGGCCTCCTAAGTAGCGTTGCTGCTGCCCCCATCTCCGCCACCCCTGGGCGGCGCACCGCGAGTAAGACCGGCCGCAGCAAACCCACGGGCCGCGTATCCGCCACCGCCGCCGCCCCCACGCCCACCGCGTCCCCGTCCAGGCCCACCGCGGTGGGGAGCCTCGCCACGCGACTCGCGATCCGTCGCCTGCTTCACCTCAGGAACCGTGTCCTTGATTTTCTGCAAGCCGATCAGCGGTCGTCCAGGCGCATAGGCTTAAAAACTCACAGGAAGGTGCTTTTCCAGCCCGGCGCGCATCGCCTCCTCGTCGCCAAACTCGATGTACCCCAGGCGCTGCGGACGGCCCGCAAACGGCGGGGGGAGTGTGATTTTTGTGATCTACGCAATGATTAATTAGGACAGAAGAAAAGGTAGAGATGGGAAATACGCACGCCGCCCTTCGCGTCTCCAAAGAATTCTTTAATGTCTGCATCAGCCACGGATATGGACGCCGACATTTTCATGAAGATGGTCCAGGGGTTCCGTGGCGCACGCCCGGTTTTCGGGGTCCGCACACCATCCGTCACAGGCGACTTGAGTTCATCTCCCTCAAGGGACTTGGCGCCGGTGTCGGGGGTGGACGTGGACGGCTCAGCTGTGGGGTCACCCGTTTTCTCTGCCTTTTCCTTTTCGATCTTCTCTGCGCGCTCCTTGTCCTTGCGCTCCTTCTTCTCCTTCTTTTTCTGCCGCTCCTTCTCAGCCTTCTCCGGGTTGAGGCCGTTGGGCTTGACGTTGCTGGACGCAGGAGTGGAGGGGGAAGAGCTGTCTTTCGACGTGTCGGCCGCGAGATGCGGGGGTGCAGAGCGGTCGGGGATGGGAGTGGAGGATTTGGAGGCAGGAAGAGCAGAGGTCACAGAGTTTGGCGTCGGCGCGACGGTCGCCGTGCGGCGGTATGCATAGTTGAATCCTGCATGGTTGCTATAAGGAGGAATCGAAACAGAAAGGACAAGACGTACCCTGACTCTTGAGTTCAGCACTGATCCGCCCCTCCTTCACGTCCAGGATGAGTGAACCGTACGCAGCGTCACACAAGTTCCAGTTCCAGCAGTTCTTCCATGCGGGATCCTCCCAGTAGCGACGGTCGGGAGACGCTCCACGACGCTCAGTGCCTTGTCCAACAGCACCCTCTGGTGCTCGTCGATGACCGCATCCACCTGTGTCTTGACGCTCTCCCACACCTTGTCGAAGCCCTCCTTGCCCGCGAGCAGCTTCTGGCGGAATCCGTCAAAGTCGCCCTGGACGCTGAACTCGTTGTAGGAGGTGGCGTAACGGAAGTGCAGCCCGGCGGACACGGTCAGGTCGGCCTTCACGACGAGCGCAAGCTGCGCCATGATGCCCTCCCGACCGGGGCTCGCGTGTGTGACGAGCAGGCGCGTCTCTGTCGGGTCGAAAACGCGCTGTGCGGTATCGACGAGCTCGCCGATTTGGAGAGCGGTGGTCCACATGGTGCCTTGGCCACCTGCGATTGTGGCGTTGCCGTCCCCGTTGTCGAACATCTTGTGTGGCACAAGCGCGCCTCCCAATCCAAGGAGCCGCAGCTTTACGCCACCAAGGTCGAGGCAGCGGGTTGTGGCCTCATCCAAAAGGTGCAGATTCTCGATCGCGTATGACCCAGAGCGGAATTTCTCGATAACCAGTACGTCCTCGCATGCACCCCAGACAGTGTACACGGGCACTTTGAGCTTGAGCGTGCCGGAAAGAAGCAGAGGAAACTCTGAAAGCAGCGAAATATTGACAGTTGAACGTATGACTGCCGGTGGATTGTCTGGCGCAAGCAAATGGGTGCGTTGGGAAGAGGAAATGAGGGGGGAATACATGGTGAGATGTCGCAGGGTCCTGTCGTTTATTCTATCGAGAGAATTAGCTTCAAAGAATCCAAAGTCGCCAGTATGGATGATAGCGTGTGCATTCGCCTCTCGTGCCAGGTCATTGAGGGCGGAAAGGCGGCCACGGATATCGGCTATACACAAAACTCGGCCATGGGCGGTATCAAGTACTTTTGTCTGGGTATTAACGCGCGGGAGGGGAGAGACTCCGGGGCGGGGTGCGTCCTGCATGGTGGTCAAAGGAAAATTGGCCTACGACTCTCAATTCAACATGTACAAAGAACCTGGAAAAGGCAACTCCCTGACTCGGTGCGGCTCAGTTCGGCTCAGCTTCTGCTTTCTGTCCAAAATAAAAGGCCTTTTTCTGCGAGCCTAACACCCTCAGCTACAAGACGCTCGCACTGGGGCGACACTACTGCTACTCTGTTGAAGCGTTCAATTCCCGTATGGCCTGCATCCGCAGTGGTGTTCAAAGTTGCTCCTAGATGGTCCTACTTGCGCTCCTGGTTGTGCTCCTGGTTGCAAACAGGAAGACAACCAGGCACACCAGGAGCGCAACCAGGAGTGCAAGTAGGGTTGATCAGGACTGCATGTGCTCCTGTTCGACAATATCAGCCCTTTTTGACTTCCTTTTGCACTCCTGGTTGACTTTTGGCTGTGTTTCAGACCCGGAACATTCTCCTACTTGCTTCCTGGTACCAAAATCTCAACCCCGGGTTTCAATATGTCCCTTTTTGCCTCCTACTTGTTTCCTAGTCTCTTCCTTTCGGCAGATTTTGGCAGTGATCCCTGCCAAAATTTGCAAAATGGGAGCAAACAGGAAGTCAACCAGGAAGACAAAAAGTGGGAACTTTGAACACCACTGTCTCGTCTGGCATCTTTTGGAGTATCAAATAACATTCCTTCACTGCGGGCACACTGCTTAAAAGGTGTCGCTGCGGCTCTGAATGGTTATTTATTTCTCGGAATCCAACTGCTCAGATCATATGACCCACTACAGCTTTTTCCCTTACAAATACAGGCATAACAAATCAACTAATTCTGCGTAAAGAGAGGAAATGACCTCATTTCCGGCCAACGTGAACCCCCACTCGACCTGTCCTCTCCCTTTAAAAAAGAAATGAGGAATCAATGCAATCATTGCTTCCAATACAACCATAATTGCTTCTCCCTGTGCAGTTTTCCTCTGCTTTCGGCTCCAGAGTCGCATCCAACGATCTCGACACTTGCCTGTTGTCCGATACAACGCCCCCGCCGGAGGTAAATTTGCCACTTCTCTGCGTTCCCTCGCCGGTCGCATCCCAGATTCGCCGACCTGTGTGTCCGACGAGGCCTTCTCTGTGCCTTTTCCTCTGCGATTTCCGGCTCAGTCAACGAGTCGCATCCAACAGATTCGCCGACACTTGCCTGTTTGTCCCGATACAACTCCACCGCCCGAAGTAAATTGCCTCACGTGCTTTGGAGTCGGAAGTGCGTTCCTATGAATAGAAAGTTAACCCATCATTCGTGGGGCTAATGCGAATACTTGCCCAGAGAGGGACCAAGACGAGACCAAACACCAGAATATTCTTCATGTCGGAGGTCGGGCTTTTTCGATAGGTGCGCAGATAGCAACCTTTGCTTCATTCATCGCCCCTTTATAGCCTTCTCGACGTCTCATCGGCGCCTGGCAATTCAAACAAAGGCCGAATTCTTGATATATCATGAATGCTCATGGACAAGTCCGGCGATTCTATGCTATACTTGTATCTGAAGGGACTTCTATATGTGATGACCCCTGAATTCATCACTGCAAGCCTCCGCGTCGTTCGCCAAACCCGGACTCTGTTCCAAGGCGAATTTACCTTTGGATGCCGAACAATACCTCGAGGAGAGAGAGCACACACTGGATAAGTCTCTTCTTCTTTATCTTCAACAATATGCCTCGAATTGAGATGTTTGTTTCTTCGTCAGGCAACATCACTTCAAGTTGCATTTAGACGGCTCCTGCATGACACGCGCGGCGTATCTCAAGAGTCCGCATGACATTCGACTTCTCGTCCGCTCTGAGCCCTCTGACAGGATCACTAAAATAAGTTGGAGCACCCACTTCATTCATACATCAAAGATCTTTGAGAGTTCTGTAAAGAAAAAAATTGGTGCAACAGCATATACCCACTGAATTTTTATGCCGAAACTGTCTTGGTAAATTCTTAGTTGAACACAGTACAATACTATTGTAACTATCCGGAGAGTGTTGTTCTACGATAAGCTCGATGAAGCAGCAGAATATCCCGCCGCTCGCTTGCCGGTTGGCGACCAATTTAATTCCCTAGAATTTGACCAAGGATACCTAAAAGACGAGGTTCAATAGTACATTATTGCACCCGAACCTCGAGCTCGCCAACGCCGTTACCCATCTCGCTAAGCCGCCGGCGTGGTTCACGTTTTTGGCCGCCACGACACCGCGAAAACGGCTGATCGAAAGACTAGTTCAATTTGAAGGAATCTAAATTTTCCAGCGCTTCATGGAATGCTTACCGGCGCGTTCTCGATCTCGACGTCGGCGTAAGTGTCACATCACGGGATCGCGATATGCCCGAAGCTCGTGATTACTGAATTGCTGCCGAATCCCGCCTCCGTCACCAACGTTATTCCTCCCAATCCACCATGCTGAGAACTGGTATACGCGCACTGTCCTCTATTAAGACCAGACCAGTCCTCCCTTCTAGGCATTTTGAGCCTTTTCCTGCTCATATTCCTACTGAATGCCCGCTAGATTATTCACGTCTTCGCGATGCACTCGCTTCGATGGTCCGGGGCCATTGAACTCCCTAGATACTTACACGGAGGAGGAAACGATGCTCCGGGAAGCCGGTGAGTTCCGTTCGAGTTCTGGCACGCTTCATTCTTATGCTGTCCTAGTCCGACGGTTTGCAACGGATGTGGTGGGCCCCAAGGTCCGTGAGATGGACGAGAACGAGCAGATGGACCCAGCAATAATCAAGGGCCTGTTCGAACAAGGAGTGCGGGATCCGGTTTATCCAGTCTCACGTCATTTATCTATTGACATGTTTTCCAGCTCATGGGCATCGAAACCAGCGCAGAGCACGGGGGTGCCGAGTCGTCCTTCACCTCCGCGATTATTGTGATCGAGGAACTTGCAAAGGTCGACCCGTCCGTTTCCGTTCTCTGCGACGTGCACAACACCCTCGTCAACACCATCTTTCGCAAGTATGGGACGAAGGAGCAGCAGGATAAATGGCTCCCGCAACTGGCCGAGTCCAAGGTGCGCACATTTTTTCGATATATTTCATGCGTTGACATCGTTATAGCTCGGGTCGTTCTGTTTGTCGGAGTCTGCATCCGGTTCCGACGCATTCGCGCTCCAAACCCGCGCCAAGAAGGATGGCGACTCGTGGATAATTAACGGCTCTAAAATGTGGATCACCAATTCTTATGAAGCCGAGATCTTCCTCATTTTTGCCAATGTGTGCTCTCCGTCTATTTATTTAAAAAAAATACCTTCCTGACTCTCCAACAGATTGACCCGAGCAAAGGGTACAAGGGAATCACTTGCTTCGTCGCTACAAAGGATATGGGCATTCAAATCGCTAAGAAGGAGCAGAAATTGGGCATTAGGGCTTCTTCTACGTGTACTCTCAACTTTGACGACCTCAAAATTCCCGCCGAAAATATAATTGGCGGGGAAGGCAAGGGCTACAAGGTCAGTTTCGTGTCCTTGCATTTTTTTTTGCAGCCTACTTACATTCAATTAGATTGCCATCGAAATCTTGAATGAAGGTATACCGCCGCGAACAAGCCTGCGACCGCAATACTTGCTAACCACACCATAGGCCGCATCGGCATCGCCGGGCAGATGCTCGGGCTCGCGCAGGGTGCCTTCGACAAGGCCGTTCCCTATACGTATTCGCGGTCCCAATTCGGGCAGCCCGTCGGCACGTTCCAGGGCATGGCGTTCCAAATCGCGCAGGCGGCCATCGACATCGAGAGCGCGCGGCTGCTCACGTACAACGCCGCGCGCCGGAAGGAGGAGGGTAAGGACTTCATGAAGGAGGCGGCGATGGCGAAGTATTGGAGCAGTGTCGTCGCGCAGCGTGTCTCTGGGCAGGCGATCGAGTGGGCGGGCGGCGTTGGGTTCACGAGGGAAACGGGGATTGAGAAGTATTGGCGTGATTCCAAGATTGTAGGATTTTTTATATGGATCCGAAAAATACCAACTCACCGTTCAACTTTTTTTTCCAGGGCGCAATATACGAAGGGACCTCGAACATACAGCTCCTCACGATCGCCAAGGCAATACAGAAGCAGTACTCATAGTCAATAGTCCACTACACTACATACTGTCGGAAGCGGAACAAAATCATAATGCACGCAAGTGGAACAAAAACTAGCTGGTGTAGAATACTGGTTGAAAAACGGTAGGATCTGCTCTGGCGTCGCGTCAAAAGTTGTCTCCGCCGTGGACGGCCACCTGTGAACGCCGCCCTGAATCTCAAACGCTTTTACGGTGAAGTTATCGCCGCATTGCCAGGTGGTCTCGACGACACCGTCATACGGCCTTGACACGTTGCTCGGCGCGCCCGCATCGCACCCGTTGCGTGTGACCCACGCCTCGGCCCATTCTGGAATTGGCGCTGTATCGTCTGTGTCAATAAAATATGCAACCACACCGTTGATTAGATTGAATACGAGGGAGTGACGCGCGCGCACCCTGGTGTCCGCGGTACTGTTCCGCCCGTCATACGGGATCGTCTCGTCCGCCGTGCCTTTATCAAACGAGGGACGAGTTAGAACTAATGAAGTGTCAAGAAACTACGAGCCTTCCGTGAAAGTTTATCAGCGGGACTTTGCGCCCCGGGTCGCAGGCGGTGAACGGGTGCGTGCCGCTGTAGAGCGCGGCCGAGACGAGCGCAAAGGCGGCGAATTTGGACGCGGTTTGCTCGGAGCAGGCTAGGAGGTTTACCTGCATTTACGATGTGAATTCTTTTTGATAAAAATGAAATGGGAGGATACGGACGAAGCCGCCACCCTAAATTGGATTGAAAATTTAATTTATTTGAAGAGTAGGACACATAGATATGGAAACGTACATTGCTCATGCCTGAAGCGTAGATCCGCGTGGAATCGATACAGAGGTTGGCCTGGAGGGCGTCGATCATGGCCTGGACGAATCCGACCTGTTCATGGGGACGTTAGAATTCAACCCTGGACACAAATGTCCAAATAGATACATCATCAACATCTGGAGGCTAAATTTTGCCCACGTCAACAAGTATACAAGAATAGTTAAAATGCAAATTACGGAATACGGCGCACCAGTCCACGCCGAGCGGGCTTCCGATTTTTCCCGGGTCCGTACGCTGCCAGGGGATAAACCTGTGACAATAAATTTACTGACGGCGACAGGACTCGGTTCACTTATTCGTACCGCGATAATCCCCTATGATTTAACCAGGTAAGCTTGGCACAAAGACTATTGTTCTAATAGCCACCTTGCTGTCAATCCAGTTCCCTTCCCTCGAGAATCCGCTAATACGCTCCTGTTTCAGGTCGTCTTCCCCGTAGCCGTGAAAACTGAAGACTACCGGGTGCGTTGTGTTGGAGTTGTACTTGGCCGGGATGTGCACGAGGAAGGAGCGGTCGCCGATGGTTTGGTTGGAGTGGTTGTTAGTGTCAAATGTCCACGGTGTCGCGGCCCCGCATCCTTGTCTGGTGGCCGCTGCACGAATACGAATGCCACGGGTCGGAATTGCCAGCACCGACAGCCCGAGCGCAAGAAAAACGAAAATGAGGCGACGCGCGTATCTCGAGATCATGAGGTGAGTTCGAGATCAAGCTCGGGACACGCTCGGTAGGCCAGCTACCAATGAGGAGATAGATAAATGAACGACTGGACCGGCCAGCGTCTTGCCTTACGTATGGGAAGGGAGAATGACGGCCACAGAAGTTTAGATCCAGTTTAAATGAAAGATATAAGCTGTGTTTTTGGTTGGATACAGATCTCCGTCTCTCTTGAAGCAGTATAATTAGCCCGGCTACTAAGTGACGGACAGACCGGGCAGCACTTGGCTTGAGCTTCGCGGGCGTTCTAACCGGTATTATGGACTTCATTTGAAGCATATGTAGGCAATTATGCTTCAAAGTCCAAGTGAAGAAAGCCTGGAACTTGAAAAGGAAGTCGAGAATCGGAACATAAATAACCGCAGGGCTCGGATCCCAAAGTCAAGGCAACGGGTTAAACGGCGTTCGGACGATCCATTAATATGAGAAGACACGGTTAGGTGATTTTGTGAGCCTTCAGTTTCGGACGCAGCTCTTGGTGCCAATGGTGGTGTTGAAGAGAGATCGCCGGAACATCACCAGAATCAGTGATGCATCGTTCCGGATCAACCGGCAAGGGCTCCTATCTTGATTTCTGGTTCAACTCCCCTGGTGCAGACGAGTCCAATCTATTGTGTGAAAACATAGCTGAAACTTATGGCAACTTGAAATAATAGTTTGCCGTTAATGTTGGACGGATATGAAAACCATCGCACGACTGAGAAAGATGAACATGAAAGGCAGTGAAGGGGGTTAACCTTCATCACGAGCTATTAAAGTATACCAGTCGAACGTCTCCGCATAGCAGGCCACTTCAAACTCCCTCCTTCGCTCTGCTCGTCTGGCAAAACATTCCACCCGACAAGTTCAAACCCGTTCTTCTCGTACAGCCGGAGACCATCGTCGCTTGATTCCAGATACACCTCCAGGGACTCCCGATCTGCCTGTTCGAAACCCCACTGCAGCAAGGCTTGTCCGATGCCCTGGTGCTGATATGCGGGATCCACCACCATTAACGCGAGATACCTGGTAGATCGTAAGCGATCGATTATAATGACACCAGACCGACGCACCAATATTTTGAATCTCTCATGGTCTCATTCCGCAAGGTCGCCGAAGTCATGCCTATTTGTTGGCGGATCTCAACGTCAACGCCCTTCAATGCCTCCTCGTCCTCCTTCGTACGTTCCCTCGGCGGCGGCGGAGCGAACCCGTCCTCAACCAGTGCCCTCTTGTTTTCGATCAGCTGCCACATGGCGACCCCCACCACTTCCTGCTCCACCACAGCCTTGATTGTGCGGCTTTTCCCTGCCGCAAGCGTGTCCCGGAACGCCTGCGTCTTTATCTTCACCTGCACGGGGAGAGGCGGGCGTTTGTCCAGCGGCTGGATGCGCAGTTGAACCGTGTGCGAAACCATCGCGTTCACTTGGACGGTAGCCGCGGCGTGCGCGTCCTCGACAGAGAGCCGCGAGATGAGCGGCTGGAGTTTCGGTTTTTTCTCGAGCATGGATGGAGACATAGCAGGCTACCATTGTGTGAGGGTTTCTTTTATCTTCGAGTAGGCTACTGCGCCTGCGCATGTGGGGGATCAAGACCGCAGCATCGTTATCAGCTCCGCTCGCGTGACCGCGAAGAAACAGAGTAAATAGGAGGTCTAGCTCGGCGCCATAAGAGCAAGATCTAGACTGGCACAATACGCTTGAATTAATTGAGTCTATTGAGAGTTCAGACTGAGTTAAGTTCACCGGGGATCAATCCGAATTCCGGGGAAAACTTAAACGTCTGGCAAGTTATGAGAAATAAAAATCTGCTGTTGAATATACGGTCCAGAACATGCATTTGGTGGTGACCATGAAAGAGCGGGAAGAGTCTTCCGAAGAGGCGGGAAGACGCGCCCGTGACGCGTGACCTTTTGTAACACCGTGACTCGGACCCATACTTCACGCTGGCGGGCGAAGAGAAATTCATGGAATTCTTGTCTCAGACATACGTCGCCCTTCGAGGTCCTACGGGGGCCCCTCAGTCGGCGACAGACACCATTGCTCGGCTCAGCGATAGACTGTCTCCTGCTACTCTTCTCGCAGATCGACGGGCCGCCGTCCAGTCCTTGAAGGGTCTTGCGCGCGATTGGAAGCAAGATGTAGGAGAGCGCGCGCTTCCTGGGCTCTTGGATGTGCTCTCAAACGACGCGGAAGTCGATGCGGACATCGGCAAAGCTGTGCTGGAGACACTCAATATCTTGTGTGACGTGGAGGAGAACAAGGAATGCGGCTTCAAGCACACCGATTATGTTCTAGAAAACGAGAAGACTGTCCACACTCTATTTGCGCTGCTGGCGGACGACGGCTTTTATACGCGTTTCGGGACGCTCCAGTATTTATCGACACTTTTACAAAACCGCCGACAGGTCGTGCAGGGCTATTTTCTCAAGGCGCCTTCGGGCTCTTCGAGCATGATGACGGTGTTGGAGGACAAGCGGGAGATCATTCGCAATGGTGAGTTTTTTTCTTGTGATTGGCCGCGTTCAGAAGAGTGGGTTTGCAAGCATTGGAGGCTGGGAGGCCAATCTCTCGCTTCGGCTTCAATCCCCCATGGCTCTTGGTGATTTCGTTCGGCCTCAAACTTATACAATATCCTTCAGTTTCCTGACCATAACTTACAGAGGCTGTTACCATGGTCCAGGCCCTCATTTCCCAGAGCGCCGATATACAGAAGGTTTTAGCGTTCGAAGGAGCTTTCGAAAAGCTCTTTAATACTGTGATGCATGAGGGAGGCGTGGAAGGCGGGGTTGTCACACAGGAAGCTCTGGCGTGCGTGGATGGTCTCCTTCGGTTTAATACCTCAAATCAAGTATGTACCGTCACCTTGTTCTGCGCGTCCTCTCATTGTCGTTATAGAGTTACTTCCGAGAAACTCCCCTTCCACCTGTGCTCTGTTCGCTCCTTCTCTTCCCACCCAACCTGGCAATGCACGAGGCCGCGCCACAGGAGTTTGCGCTGCAATTCTGGGACGACCAAAAGCTTTCCAATGCTTCCCTCATCGTCGGCATCATGGGCATGCTGATCAGCAGCTCTAAGGGCCACAGCGTGCGTCAGGTCGCATCCTCTCGCGTGTATTATTGATTAATATTTCAGACCCAAGAAGTGTCCGCCTTCACCCGCTGTCTCGTCGAGATCGCATTGGCGTCCAATGCTCCTACACCGCTCAAAACACAGGTGCCTGCAAAACCATTTTTTAACCTCGCTTGATAGACTGACAGGTGTTCCGCAGGCTCTTAGACTCCTTCCTTCTAACCTTAACTTCCCGCTCTCCGACTTAGTGCTCACCCCGTATTGTCCGGTGCCCGATACTAACGGCGAAGAGTGGGACCGTCTTGAGCCGGCGTCTGCGTTAGATGCTCTCGTGGAGCTCGCTTTACACGGGGAGTACAACGGAGTAGACACCGAGAAGAGACTCAAAGAAGGGTTAGAGCTGCGGGCGGCCGCCGTCGCGGTCTTTGAGGTAGATGATCATCATTTCCCTCATCCTTCATTACTGACTAGTTTCCAGAACTTTGTCCGACAAGATGAAGTGCGACTGGCGATCCTGCAGGGAATGCTCCCTGCAGAAGGTGCTAGTATGTCCCTTCTCTCTATTCGTTGTCGTGTCCAACCCGTATACAGGCCCTTCAGAAGCACCGCCGATAACGCCTCTCCTGCACTCTCTTGCGTCCCCGCCAAGCTCGTCCGTTGGCCTCGAGCCAGCTACTGTTACCTCAACGCACCTCGCCACCCTCCTCTTTTCCCACCTCCTCCGCTCCTCTGCCCGTGCCAAATCCCTGGCGCGCTCCATAACACCGCCATCCTTGCAGCCCGTTGGTGAGACCGGGGGGAACTTCTTCGTCCCTGCAGACGGTGCGCCACCAGAAGAACCTCCTACGCCCGAGGCGGACGACGATGACGACCCCCCACAAACGCTGCTGCAGATCCTCAGCGAGAACCTCTCCCTGTCCTCCCTCTCGCGCTCGCGCGCTGACACTTCCGAGCGGGAGTCGCGCGAGTGGGATCGCCTCGTCGTGGCGTACCTCTGTCTGCTCTCGCAGTGGCTGTGGGAAGACCCCAGCGCCGTCAGGGAGTTCCTCAACGCCGGCGGGCTGAGTGTGGTACGTCGCTTTGCACATACCCCCGCAGGCTCTCATTAATTGATTGTTCGCGACACTCTAGCTCGTCGAAGCGATCAACCAGACGTCCGATGTCGACTTCATCGTCCCCGGCCTCTGCGCGTTTCTCCTTGGGGTGTGCTACGAGTTCAATCGCGAGCCCGGCGAAATTACTCGGTAAGTAGCCTTAGCCTTTAGAGGACACCTAGAATCCAATGCATCCGATCGTGATTGACGTGTCTTCTATATCTTTAACTTAAATCCTCGGCTCCGCCACCTAATTAACCGCGCATTGCTCACCATTGCGTCTGTTCTGTAGGGCTACCATAAACCCCATCCTTAATCGGCTCGGCGTCGAGACGCTCATCGGCCGAATGGCAAGGTTGCGGGAGGACGATCGGTTCAAGAGTGTCGGACCCGATGCGGTTGTGCTCCCGTACCCGGGCCCGGCGCATTTGCAGCTGCAGCACGGGTTGAAGGGCGGCGAGGCGGAGAAGGAGAAGGAGGGCGAGATCTGGTTTGATTGGGCGTTCGTGGACTTTTGGAAGTCGAATTACTGTAAGGCCCTACCATCTCCTTTCGTTTGTCGCGTCTGATCCATGGGGCAGACACCGTACAGAGGGGACTCTCCACCGAGCCTGACCAGCTGTCATCTTCTGCCTCTGGTGCGTTGCCCCTCATTCACACATATATGGCTTGGTCTAATCGTCGCCGTCTGGAGTAGGTCAGAGCCTAGAGGCCGCGATGCTCATCTCCTCGCTTCGAGACGTCATTCGAAACCAGACGCAGGAGATCGAGACGCTGCAGCGACAGCTCAAGGAGAAGACGAGTACCGGCACGGATGAGGTACATTTACTCCTCTCCCCATTTTCCCGCTGCAGTGCTGACTATTCGTCCTCTAGCTTAAAACGCTGCAGGACCAAGTCACGAGCTTGTCAGCGCAGCTGGAAGCCTCGGAGGGAAAGCGAAAGGAGGTGGAGAAGGAGCAGGAGGATCTGTTAGTTTTGCTAGATGAGGTCAGCGCCAAGCGGAAGACGGACAAGGCTAGATTAGCGGCTGCTGGGTTAGAAGTCTCAGAGGATGAGGCAGACGACGACGTGGATAGTGTTGACGAGTAAATATATTTATTTTAGCTGGGCCTGGAACAAATTTCGTGCAAGATGTAAACCTTCACATCGGAGGAGTGCATTAACGATGCATCGATTAAGGATAATACTGGTAAATCTAAATAACTGTAATTTACCTGTAATAACATCCGACGGAGCGATATACAGCGAATATTGGGAACTACAAATGAGGGTGATACAGCAGCGAGGTCCGAAGATACAGTGAGCGTGCAGTGAAAGCCAGAGTAAGAGGTAGAATCCGTCCGTCCGTCTGTCCGTCCATCCATTGAAAATAAAAGAAAAAAAATGAGAAACGAAGACGACTACAATGCTTGGCCGATCCCATTCCCCGATTCGTCCACCCAATACTCCCAGAGGACATTACGCGTCTTCTCGGTTGCGATTAGGCCCGCGAAGCGGAGGACGGTCCAGGCATCTTGGAAGTTGCTTGCGAGACCCAGGCTGACGCGGACGACACCGAGCTCGTGGCCCACGGCGCGCTCGAAATCCTTGAGCGTCACGCCCTCGTATAGTCGATTCATGTCGTCTTGAATGCCGAGGATTGCGGCAGCACCGCCTGGGTTACACATGCATCCCGTCCGTAAGGAGACGTTTAGCTTCGAGGCTGAATACTCGACGAAGGAATTTGGGAGCATCTCGCCGGAGGGCTGTAGGAATGATTAGCTGGAGCAATTAATTTGGCAAAGAAAGTAACAGACGTCGAGGAATATTAAGGAGATGATGGAGCCTGTGTCGGATTGGTCTCCGACAGACTTTAGCCGTCGGGAGGGTGTCGCGGAGAGGATGCGGACTGCGGGAGTCCCTGTGTCGTGCCGTAATTTGGACAGCGACGAAACGAGATAATGCATGAGGCACGAAAGCCGCAACGGGAGAAAGGGGAGATACGCGGAGAGAAATCTGAGTCCATCAGTGACGGCTGGGAGTGTCAGATAGTTGATGGTGCCATCCTAGCGCGCTCTAGTCAATGACGCGACCTTAATTTGGACAAAACGCATGCGTACCTCGAACTGCTCATGAAGTTCATGGGAACGGGTTACGATGGTTCCAGGGACCTGGACGACGTCGACGTTTCCGCCCGCAAACCAGGGTCGTTTCAGCTGCGTAAGGAATGATTTCTTCACTACCAGTGCCCCTACTCCCGTCGGGAATCCAAACATCTTGTAGAAAGACACTGCCATTGCGTCAACGGGGTATTCAGACAGCGATATTGCGGATGTGGGTGCGAGGGCAGCGGCGTCCAGGAGAGTGTGGTATCCTAAAGAAGTCGCGTACTCAATTATTGAGAGTGAGTTTTTAGTGTTCGAAATGTTAGATTGCCCGGTCAGAGCAAAGAGACATGGTGCCGAATTTTTTGAGCGGGGACGATTTCGTAATAAAATGTTCTACAGAAATTTAGGGCTGAATAAACTGGGAATATGCTGGAAATTACCTTCGCGGTCGACGGTTCAAATCCTCCCGTCGATGTTGGCGGAATGTAGCAGACCCGCGCTCCTCGGTCCGCCGCATATTCACGGATACCGTGGACGCTGTTGTGAGAGTCGCAAGACAGCACGTAGCTACTGCCTCCAGCGAAGGGGTAAGACTCGCCCACTAATTTTAAGGCCCCAGTAGCGTTTGGGGTAAAAATAACCGTATAATGATCAGGAGATGCCCGAAAAAATGACAGCACCGCCGCCCGAGCCTCGTCCGCGTATTTCAAAGATAATTTAGAGCTAGACTTGGCGTCAGCACGCCAAATTGCCTAACGGGCTAAATAAATTCACCTATTGCTGACCGAATGGGTATTACCGAGGACGCTACGATTGAGGAACTCCGTGTGGACGCGAATCAGACTCTCTGGATATATAGCGCCGCCCATATAATCGACGTAGGTTTCCCCGGTAGTCTCGAGTCGTCCGTAATCGCTTCGGCGGAGAGTGTCGAGAATCCAAGTAAGTTGGTACTCTATGGTCAAATTAGACACCGTGTGAGAGCGGGAATAGCTCATAGCACGTACCTGGGAATGTGTCAAGGAATACCTGATAGGCTGTACTCGCGGCATCTGATGTGTTATCCTGTGTTGAAACGTAGGCTGCGAATGAGGGTGGTGGTGGTGGGGGTTTCTCCGAGTCTCGCGGCGGCTCCTCTCGATCCAGGTATCTCGATTTTTCGTGGACTAGACTGTATATTTCTTGGGAATGGTCAGAGGCGGAGTCGAGGGAGGCTCCCGACGTGCATGGTAGGCTAATCCGGGCGAATACTGTTGAGCGTTTTCGGATAATTATGGGTTGGTGGGGGGTGGAAGAAACGCTGCCCATTGCGGGTGAGAGAGGAATAGCCTATGATTGGGAGGCGCCGTGGCCTTTTATAAGACGGCCGGTGGTTGTTTGGCTCCAAGGAGAATATGACATGAACTTAGAACTTGACGAAAGCAGATCTGAGACTGGACCGCTTCCTTTGGTTTCCCGATTGGGATACTTCGATGATCGATGATCCTAGCCTCGTCTCTAATTGGCAGCAGAATTCAAAACTTGTGGAGAGGTTCCCACAAATTCAGTACTTAAGGCCCTATCACGATTCGGAGAAGTTGCGGCGTCAATCATGCTCTCAAGTCCGACAATGTCTTGACAATGTCTACAGCCTGAGGGCAATCCTATAGGAACTATTGCGCTTCTCAGTAACGGCTCTTCCAGTTGAAATCATCTGAGCGGACAGCTCGACATCTAGGATCTGGGGTTTAATCAGAATGCAACGGTTCAAATCCTTCTGCGTTCAGAAGAAATCGCGGGAGAAGTGTTAAACGTTAAACGAGAGAACTTCGTTGACAAGCAGAGCCTTGGACTGGATATTCAGGAATCCGTTGCGAACGGCGATGTGCCACAACTGAGATATTTGAATAAATCAATCTCCGGCCTCCTGATAACACTAGTCTGAGTTCAACGGAGAATATAGAACTTAGCCTTGATTTTATGTTTTCGGACTTACATGGATGCTTGACCGTCGTCAAAATTGTACTAGTTTGTGGGGTCGCCGACAGCGTCACCGACAGGCCCGGAGATGCTTCCCGAAATCAGTCTAGTCACACAGGAATGCCTCGGAGCATGCGTACGACGGGGGACGGAGGTTCCTGGTCCATGTTGAAAGTTGAACAGAGCACTTGGAAAAGCGAACTCGGCCCGAGTAACTCCGCCATAATTAAATGGGGCGTATGCGATAGCTCCAAATTTGACGGAGACCATGAATGTCGACAATACCGCCACACGATGCGTATGCGAATACGGCTTGGGCCGCTTGGCTGGCCGAAAAGGGTAATTGAGGTGGACTCTGATGTTGTCATAGCGGAGTTCAGCACACGACGTTATGTATGCGCCAGGATGCTATGCTGTGATTGGAGCCGACCAGAGCGGAGTGAGCACCAAACGCCGGCTAAGAACGGATTACAAGACCCAGACGGGACATCGAATTGATCAGCCGGAGTTCAACGGAGCGCGGGAGACTGATTAGGAATGTCCATCCCAAACTTCAAAGCTCGAGTTCGGTTGGTAGTTACGTTACTCCAGAGTTAAAATTTTATCTCCCGCAGCTATACGCCAGATAATGCCACCCGAGATGCCCTGAGAGTACCGAGAGGGATACGACGTCGCAGTCCGCGGTCCCGACGTTCCTGGTCCCTTCATATAAATCTTAACTGCCAGATTTACCGCACACACCAGGAATAAAATATATTACTACTCACATGCCGTAGATTTCATTCGACTCCCTGGAAACTCCAATCACCGTCCCAGATAGCCGTCAGTGTTCAGTTTGAGTTGTGGCAGAACCCTGTCGCACTACTCTATAATCTATACTGGCGGCGGCCGGCCGTATTCTAGGTGTTAGGCACGATGAGTTCATTTCATCAGTTGAACTGCCATGGATTCGCGATGTTACCCGACAGTACTCAGGTCCAAGAGCGAGACAGACCACGGGTAGAATAAACAATGACGGGTGGAGAGCCAAAGCTTCCGCAACACACAACACACAACTTGTAAGTGCACGCGTGGATTCGCGATAGTTACCCGACAGTGCTCAGGTCCAAGAGCGAGACAGACGACGGGTAGAATAAACAGGGACGGGTGGAGAGAGCCAAAGCTCCCGCGAGACACGACTTGTAAGTGCGCGCGGGTGCTCCTGTTTCATCCCGCTGTTCTGAACGATACGGCAACGGGTTCGACGATTATGTTAACTAGAGTCCAGTGGCCCGGAATAGCAGCCTGCGTGCCTGAGCGGCTTTCAGGAATTGCCGAGTCTGAGTGGCCGGATATCAAGGATGACAGGGCTTGAAGTCCGAGCCTCGGGCTTCGAGTCAGACTTGAGGTCGGGCTTTAGGAGGGTCTACAACGTGTCGAAATAATAGCCATACCGCGTTAAGCCTCGAAATCATTAGGCAAGATTTGAGTTAGACCCAGTTTCAGTTGCAGCGCCCTGATATCAGCACCCAGTTCAAGAAGAAAGAGTCGGAAGAGTCATAGCATGCGCAAGAACTCACACTGCATGGTTTAGCGACATGGTGGTCGTTTTCAAGTTGGAGACCGTGACGGGGCCGGATACTGTCGGGTATCACAAGAAGTGTTGGGATCAAATATTGCCGGGTATTGCCGAGGTATGTTCAAATGCCAAGGTCTCAGCTGTGTTCCAGTGTGTTCCCACGTTTTCTCTTGTGAAGAGGATGCAATTTGTTGACATCGTGCTCTAAATCCTCCTGGTATTATCCAAAGGACGTCGTTGCGAGCTCTTGTTGAACAGTGAACTGCTATAACGATAGTTTTAAAACTTGAAGGCATATACTCAACATGTACTTATCAGAATTTCAGATGGAGCTATAAACTATCATAAATTACTGGCATTCTATTCTGTGACTTCACTTGATGATACATACGCACATTCCAATTAAATTCAACGATGTTCAACTCGGTTCGGCGATCTCGGGTATCTTACGCTCGGGCAATGCGCTTTAATAAGAGTTGGGACTTGTATTCCTGAAAACCATTTTTTTGTCTCAGTTTAAGCATCTGGTAATCTCTCGCGCTGCCCGCCTATTCCACGGTTATCTGACGCACCAGAAATGAGTAAATGGCTCCCAGAACTCAGTCATGAACCGTTTTGATTTTTTTTTTTTTGAGCAAAGCGAAATAATTCTACCCTGAACGCAGTCGACGAGTGGGAGGGCTAGGATTTGCAGGAAATACGAATGAACCTAAAGCCGATGTGCCTAACAATCCTGGGGAGCAAATAATGTTCTCAACTGGTTCCTTTCTTGGGCTATTGCACTGCGAAGATGTTCGAAAGTTTTCATTCACTCGAGCGGTTCGAATGGCAAACGGGAAATTGAGGCAGGGGGCTGTGGAATTATGGCAGAAAGTGGATAAAAAGATTCACTTTCAAAAAAGAAAACCAACACGGCCATCATTCGGCAGAGGCAGTGAGTACTTCTCAACAAACAATATTACACACACTGCTTTCGATTCTTCATCTCGTGTTCTCCCTTCAAGTTGAACAAACGTCGTCCACACGTAGCAACATGACTTCACAGAACTTTCCACCACCCTTCGTAACAATCGAGGGAGTCATGAATGCTCGATCTGTTGGTGGATTTCCCACCTCTACCGAATACGATATCGTCAAACCCGTCGTTCTATTTCGCTCGGCAGACCCCTCGCGCATCACACCGAAAGGCAAAGAACAACTTCTGGCTCTTGGAGTACGCCGCGTCTTTGACTTTCGCGCGGACGACGAGATCGCGAGTTATAACAGTACTACCCCAATAATCCCAGGCGTCGAGTTTCTCCGAGCGCCGGTCTCTCAGAGCCGCGCCTTCGATCCTGCCAGTTTGGCTGTGCGGTGGGTACCTCCCGAACATTTTTCTAACCCGCAAATATACTCATCCGACGGCATAATCACTAGCATGAAAGAATTTGCTGGGAATGAGCTAGAGGTGCCGATAACCTTCTTTTTCGAGTCGCCGTGCAACCTCGAAATTAATATGCAATAAAAAATTCAGGCCTTTGTGACGCTTTACCATGAAATTTTGGAAACGGGAGGCCCTGCATTTGAACAGGTTTTTCGGCACATGCTCAATCGGCCAGACGAGCCGTGCTTGGTCCATTGCACAGGTATTTTCTTCACTCACCGAAAGCTTCGCTCAAAGCTGACGATGAGTTCCTCCAGCCGGAAAAGATCGAACTGGTGTTTTCACAGCCATCCTCTTGATGGTGCGCTGCACCGCGTCCTTCTTGGCCTTCTCGCTCGCTCTGATAGATCGTGTCGCAGGTCCTCGGAGTGAAGGACGAGGACATTACCAAGGATTACGCTTTGACAGCTGTCGGGCTCGAGCCCTACTTGCCTTTGCTTATTGAGCGATTCAAACAGCAGGCTCCCGGTGATGTAGATAATTGGGATGGCGCGATGAAGATGGCCAGCTCCAGGTTAGTCCAACATTATTGTTTCACTTCTGTTCCGCCTTACGTTCTCATCCCGCAGGCCGGAGACGATGGTCGCTACTTTGAACATGGTTCGAGAGAAGTATGGCGGTGCCGAAGGATGGGTTACGTCGCACACAACCCTCACGGAGCAGGACATGCTGGCGCTTCGCCAGAATTTTCTCGTCAAGGTGTGAAGCTACTTCTTGAACTTTTTCGTTACATAGTAGTCGCAAATGGCCCCTGAATATGTTTTGAACCATGCGGACATGTGATTACAATCAGTGAGTCATCGGAGACTCGGTTGAGATTTCTATCAGGGACAGTCAGTACTTATAGGGCTTCACTCGAAGGCGGACACAAACTCTGCAAATGTCCTCTCTTCCTGTGCTGTCCTCCCCACCCTTCGTCGTCATTGAAGGCGTCATCAATGTCCGCACGATCGGGGGATACAAAACCAACTTGAACACCTCTCATATCGTCAACCCCAAACTAGCCTTCCGCTCTGGAGAGGTCTCCAGCATCACCGACAAAGGTAAAGAACAGTTCATTGCGCTGGGTATCCGCCGCGTGTTCGACTTGCGCACCAACTTGGAGATCACCAGCTACAAAACTGCGTCGCCGGACATTCCGGGTGTCGAGTTTGTGCATCTTCCTGTTGGAAAGGAAGACCCGTGGGGCGCTGGCAGTGTTGAACAGCGGTCAGAATGTCTTCCTACTTCCGTGCTGACTTATCTAAATTATTTCTCTAGCTTGAAACGCTACGAAGAGAATGAGCTAGAGGTATTCAACGCTTTTGAATAGCCAATCTGCGAGTTGAATAAATCTCCCTCAGGCTTTTGTGAAGGACGCAAAAGATACACTCGAAATTGGGGCGCCTGCCTATGAAGCCATATTCAAACATTTCCTCGAAAGACCTGGCGAACCGTGCCTATTCCACTGTTCAGGTTAGTTCCAGCGTAAAGGTCGAACATGAATCCATTCCAACTGGTTTGCAACAGCGGGCAAAGACCGGACCGGACTCATTGCTGCTCTCATCTTGATGGTATCTATCATCGTTCTTCACCGCAGTTCACCCATCTAGACGCACGCATCTTAAGCTCCTCGGGGTGGACGATGCGGATATCACGAATGACTATGCACTGACCGCCGTGGGACTGGAACCGGCTCGCGAAAAGTTCGTTGCACGTATGCAGAACATTCCCGTCTATCGGGATAACGCGCAAGGTGCCATCAACATGGGTTCCTCGAAGTATGTATTATTACCACATATATCCTGGATATGAATATATTCTAACCGGTATTTTCAGAGAAGAATCGATGAACGCGATCCTTGCGATGATTCGCGAGAAATATGGGGGTGCGGCAGGTTATTTGACGGCCTTCACGAGCCTGCAGGAAAAGGACTTGGATGTGATTCGGAGCAATTTCCTAACCGAGGCTTGACCTCCCATTATTTTATACCCATGGCCGAAGCCGGCCGAAGGAACAATTGTAATCAGTTTCGTTCATGAGGTAAGTTCGGTCATCGAGGTAGTGCGGGAAGTTACAGTCGAGGCGCAAGTTGAACGCCTCTCCAAAAAAACGTGTTTTTCATTGATGGCAGACATATTCCCATCGGCAAGTCTGGTGGACTACTCGTTCGACTCGTTTTACCCGGTGGTTCGGTTGTTACACGAAATCCTTTTTTGTTTTGTTTTGAGTAGAACATTAAGATACCTAGGTACTGCACTGAACCATTTCCCGATTCAGACCGGAGTTGACTTGGTATTGATCCGAAACACCGAAGCAGGACGAAAATGGTAAGTGGCTAATGGCACCTCTGTGCCGGTTACATTGTGTTCAAAGCGTTTTTTGTGCCACCTTCCTACGAACTAACTATTTAAACCAGCTTTGTTTCCATCGGCCCCATTATCGCTTCTTCTAACCCCCATGTTTCGCAAATTCTCCAAATCTTCTCTGTCCTCAAAGCCGGGGGAGACGTCTACTCTCAAACCGTCCGCACAGACTGCACTGGCATGGCCACAACAAAGGCTAAAGACAGGCATAAAGACTGCGTCGGAGTCCAATTTACCAGCCAGCAAGAGGAACCAAAAAGAGGCTCTTAAACCGAGTGGCACCGTGACATTGCCTCCAGCGACTCGTGGCCGCCGTGCAACCATTGCTACTAGCCGTCAGCCGGGTCTAGCCCCAGCCGTAATAGCAACATCGAAGCGTCTACTACCTCCTGTTAGTTCAATAATTCATTGAGCTGGAAGAGTACTGATCATGAAATCTCACAGACCCCGACAAATGATGTCGATATTCTTCCACGGAAGATCGTTCCATACATGCCTGAACTGTACGAGGAGGTCGATCCAATCAGAGTAACTGGTCGATTTTACACATGGGAAGATCCTTATTGGCTCGACTACGTGCCACTTCCTCCTCCGCCTCGGAAAAACGCCAAATGCGGTCGAGTTGCGTCGAAGCCGAGACATGGACCGGGTGTGTGTTCGTGAGTATTGTGATTACTATCTTCGTTCAAAAGCTGATAGACGTGCAGGACCTGTTCCTCAAAGAGAAGCTTCTCCTGTGGAAGCTCTCAATGTGATGAAACGCCGAGTCCATTGCCGGCCTCTATCAAAACTTGAAACCGAACCGTTTTGTGCTTCGATTCGCGTTCGTCCGAAATCTTGTAATTATACATGTATAGAATTAACCTTGAGTCTAATAAATTGTATGTATTAATTGGGTGTTTTTCCTGTTTTTATTTTATTTTTTGCCCACTGGGATCCGGAAAGTCGAGGGAAGTCGCGTCGCGTGTCAGGGTCACCTGACGGTGTGTGTAACGCGCAGTGTGACATAGTGTGACTCTCGCGTTGCCCCGACCACCATTGCGCACCCACAAGCGCGCCAACCAATCGTAATTCCTGAACTCACGCTGCATCTTGGATGGATTTTCACCCTGGCCACCCGCCCCCTACCCCACCATCTCTCGCTTTCAAGTTCGAGCCGCGAAGAAACTTCGCGTCAAATCGCGCCTACCATTTTGCGATGTCCCAGCACGCCCGCGCTGAATTGTTGCAGCTTACAAAATCTTCTGGAGCTCCCATAGTTTCGCCCCACAACGACGGCCGTCTGGAGATGTGGAGGATGGACTCCCAGCAAAGCTATCATCGCATTTCTGATCTTTCTCCCTTCAATTACGATCTCACTGAATCGCATTCCCGCGCAAATTCCTCCGGACATCACTCGACTCCGTCTGACTACTACGATGAAGATGCAGAGAACATCGATCCAAACTCGCTACAGAGGAAGGACCACCAGACCCACCATCCACTGTCTGTTCATTCTCGACCTACAAATATTCTTTGCGATTCACAGGCTTATCCCGTTGCATCCAATATCGACCTCCCACAATCACAAAGAGTAGATACCGATCCAATAGCTGCACCTGTCCCATTGCCCTACTCTGCTCGCAGCAAAGAAGTCCTGTCCGCGATGATATCCCCCGTTCAACCTTCCGGATTTCCTAGTAAGGAATTTAAGCCTGCGAACGCTGATGTTTGCTCAACCTTCACAGAGCCTGTTTCCCAAGAACCCAGTAGCAGCGAGAACTTGGTTGCATATACCCAATCCGCCTATATCCTACCTGTATGTAACATTTCCTCGTCCATTCACTTTAACGTTGAAACTCGCCCAGGCTTCCGAGACTATCACAAAATTCAGCTCAAATGCCCGTCGTGGCCTACACTACAACTATTCTCGCGAGATGGCACAATACACTGTCGCTAATACTTATACGGCCTCGCGGAAACACATCCGCCCCATCTCGCCGGCAACGCTACTAGCGCTCACAGAACCATTTCTCATGGCGTGGATTGACGAATATCCCATGCAACCATTGCCGTCACTGCCTACGATTTATGCGGATGCGCAGGGCTGTTAGCATTGTTGTACGCGTTTCTTTGGACCCTGGAACATTCGCAGTAATAGAGAGCGCTGGTAGAACGGAACCGCATAATGATCGCAGATTACTAGTATTGTAAATGTGTAGGATTCTTCTCTGCAAGTCGCGTTTCGCATTGTATGACATCCTGGTTTGCGACGGTTCAAATAGCGGTCTTGCGCGTACTGCCGTCAACGGTATTCCCCGGATCGGAAGATATGCGGGGAACCAGTTCTCCGACCTTCAAGGTCGTCGCCGTCAAACAACTCAGTGGATTGACTTGCGAGGCAGTTGGGGGTGCAGATGGCGCATAAATCCACGAATTGGAACAGGAAGCTTGAGCCGTTCATCGAAGAGGTAAGCGAGTGAGGTCCGGAGAACATGGTCCGAGAGCCCATCCGGCAACACTGATAACAGATTCAAAAGTTGAAGAGCCTCTGCGTCTGCTAAGAACCTAGTTTCATCCGAGGGGTGTACAGAAGTTATCAGCCGATGGGAGACGCAGAAGACATTTTTGTTATCGAAGGGAGCACATAAAGTATCCAGCCTCGCGAAATGGATCGCGGTGTCCCTTTTCAGCCAACGCATGCGTCATGAGCGATAAAGCCAGAGGATGATTGTCAGTGAAGCTTAATGATTTTTTGAAGTTGTTGATCCTCGACGTTATCTGCGATTTCGATGAAGTTTGACGCTTGGTTTGAGGTGCTGCGAGGTCGCTCCAAGGCCGAAGAGGAGTTAAAAATGGCCGAGACCATTTTATTCCGGCAGATTTTTAATCTTGCAGTACTGAGTAAGATCCGACGTACGATAATGATACTTGGGTGTTTGACTCGGATATGGTTTAGAACGGCCAGAAATTCTTCCGCTCCCTTTCGGCTTTCGGGTGGCTCCCAAGAAGGGTCCGAATTGTCTGCTTAGGCACAACGCGAGTGGGTTTCGCGAAGTGTTTAACGATTCCTTGATGGTACAAATCCAATTGCTATTTCAAATTGAGGAACGATCAGACCAGGGCTTTCCGCAGTTGCTCCCGCAGAATCGCAGGCAACGAAATGTCTATTTCCCCCGAATTTCTCTAACGCCTGCGCAGCCTGTACTCTTCCTTTTCGCTGCACTCGGGCTTTCACTCCCCTCACGCCGCTCCCATTTCACCACGCCCCTCCCCATAGATCTCGCAGGCAAGGCTGCTTGCATCGACAGACTCCACAGCGGCAACGCCTTTTCCACGAGAACCTCGAGTGACGCGAGGACCGCGGCGTGGCTGGAGCCGTCGACTGCATCGCGCTCGATAGGAAGCGGAGGGCGAAGAGTGCCCTGAGGAGCTGCACACTCGCCACATGTCCAGACGCGCGGAAAATATCCAGAGTGGCACCGAGCGTCGTCGCGCTAGAGAAAGAAGTCTAGTCCATAAGAGTAGCCGAAGTTGCTGGAGCGTGTCCGGTCCACATCAGGTTGTCCCATAGTACTGCGCGAGAATTTTCCGCCATTTGCCGCGCAGGTCCTCCGGGGCTTGAACGTCTGCGTGAGCACCTTGAGGAGCACGTACGCGGCGGACTCGATGTCGTCGTGCGGGAGCGGCGGATCCGCCATCATGAGGCTCGCCACTGACATTGTGTCCAACGTGCCGCCGTGAGGGTGCCTTGCCCCAAACGATCCACGAAGCATCGGCCGATCTCCCAGTCGACCATGAGAAGCTGATTGTCAGCGAAGAGAATGTTGTTTACTGAAATGTCGCGATGGATGACGCCGCGGCGGAAGGCGTCGAGGATTGCTAGGAAAAGCTGCTTCGCAGCGGCGAGGAGCTTGGTTGCTGAGAAAACGTCCACGAGGTTGCGGGCCGCGCGCGGGGAAGTGGAGATCATGACCTCGAGGTGGCGGCGGACCATAGCGGAGGGGTTGAGGGGAGGCGAGCCATGCGCAGCAAACGCCGCGATGATCTTTGGCGCGTAGGCGGGGGCGGCGCGCTCGTCGCCAGCGTACAGCGCGTCGACGACGATCCTTTCCCGCCAGAGCCGGTTCTCGGCAATGAAGCTCGCTTTGACGACGACGGGTGTCGGTTCCTTGTCCTGTTCGTAGACCTCGCCCTCGAGCACGACCGTCGAGCGTTGGAAAGGTGTTGAGCGCAGCTGCGACAGGCGCTTCCCGCTGAGGTGGACTTGTCCTCGAAAGTCAGGAAGAACGACGGAAGCGGGTACGGCGTCGCCGACCGAGAAGTTGGAGGGAGGAGAGGAGAGGTTGTAGGTGAAGAGAGGGTTGTAGCCGAGCTGGTACATCGAGGCCGTGCGGAAGAGGTGCAAGAGGGCCGAGACGGTGGGGCAGTTGTTCGATTTGAAGCAATCGTCAACGACGGCAAACTCGAGGCGCTCCTGGTTTAGAATCGACACGAAGAGCTTGGTTTCCTCTCTTTTGCCGTGGAAAGACAGCGTCGGTACAAAGAGTCGCGTTGGCTGGAACGTGAGGAGGTCGTCCGCATTGATGATAGCTTGTTGATACTTTCCCACAGCAGCGCTCGCACCGACGAGGGGGTTAGACGTGACAGCCGGTGGGTCGGTTCTGGTAAACTCGACGTTCACGAAGATGTTGAATATGGTGGAAACCTCTGCTGCGCAAGGGCGAAGGGAGGCGTCGTATTTTTTCTTCTTGTTGTAGCCGTGCTGCTGGGGCAGCTCGGCAACGGGAATGGGGAAGTAGTCAAGCCCGAGCGGCGAGATGTCATCTGCTGCAGCCTGCGCAGGTTCATCGTGTCAGCGGTGCAGAATATACTTTCAGAGGAAACAACCTACATCTGCGAGCCGAGAAAGCCAGTAGCGGTTATCTATCATCCGGTCCGCCGGCTTAGACGATGGGATGGACTCCTTGCTGAAGTTGTCCAGTACGGCGGCCTTGAGGCTCTCGTTGAGTCCATTGCACGCCACTTGCCTGAGCTGCGCGAGCTTCTCGACCAGCGCCTCCGTGCCCAGTCTGGCCAGCACGACGTGGAGTGGCGAGAGCACAACGTGCTCTGGAAAGTGCCTGGCGCAATATCGGGCGTATTTTCGCGCTGCTCCTGGCGCTGGGCTGTGCCGGTTGTAGACACCGTCTCTAGCGTCTTGTTTGGATTGTCGATCGCCTCAAGATCCGTAGGAAGGAGTTGAGAGTCAGACGCTGGTGGCACGACGGGCTGCGGAGTCGAGAGGCCGGCGGAAGGGGGTTCTCGGCCCTGTAGGAACATCCTTCAGGGGACAGATGCCCGAGTACGCGCCGGGGAATCTCACAGGAAGGATCCTCATGCGCATTGCCTTGCGCTCCTCCAACGCTGCCCTTTCGTATACCTTCAGCCCCGAAAGCTGCCGCGAATACTCATCCGTCATTTGGAGAGCAGCAGTTGCGCGTCAGACAGAAAGCTGTTCATCCGTGTCGAAAACGTCTGACTTTAGGAGTTGGCACGATGGAGGACGAGAAAGAGGAGGAAATGATGGGAATAGCACCAACAAACAACCCATTAAGTTTTGCGTTGAACGACGCGTTTCGACGCGTTTTCGGTCCCTCAGAGCCCTCACAGACGTGGCTACTGGCAATTAATGGGCCTAATTTGACCCCCTGAGTCATTCTATGCCAGACCGCAACGGAGCGTACCACCGCTACCGCTCCAGCTACCACTGGCGAATCCAGCTCCTTCTACCAAGTCAAGTCTACGTGCACCGGGGAAAAACACAAGTGGCAGAAGGCAGAAAGTTAGTATTAACCTTATAATCAAAGAATTTCGTTCGCTGGGGCACTTCTTGAAGATCCTTTTCCATTACAAGGATTTCTCCGTCGACGATCCGCGCACCACCAGCCACAAACTCTTTTCTGGGTGGAGAATCGAATATTGGGATGGTTTAATTTATCACCACCCACAAAGTCGGTCACTCAATGCCAATCCTGAGTCCGGTCTTTGTTTCTCCACCCCCGATGACTTTCGCGATTCCGTCAAAGCAGGCATTGCCGCAGGTACAATGCACTGTCCTTGATAAAGTTCAGCAATACTGCTTCCAGCGGGATCACCGTATTGGTCGAGAGGACGTATTCAAGACGGTACAGCGGCAACCGCAATTTTGCTCGAGGGCTGTCTACCCAGCGCATTTGATCTTTAGGATCACCGATATCTTGGTCGTGTAATGCGCCAGGAGCGGCAGGACCTGACAACGGAGTCACTGTGGGCAGACATTGACCTGCCGTATCTCCAGGATTTGGTGGCCCTGCACTGTGTTCGCATCCTCGTAACTTTTATTCCGCAACTGGCCCGTCTCCGCAAGGAGATCACCAACCTTTTTAAATCCGATGCAAGGCCAAAATTCGGCTCGCATGCGCACTAGCATCTTGCAACCTGTTGGAACTAATGCAGAACACTCGACGGAAACCCAGGGTATGATGGGTGCGATTCTTACTTCGAAAAGCAGATGGGACTGGATGAGCCTTTCGAAACCGAGTTCCTCCTGCATGCAGCTATTAATTTTCTTGAACAGGTCTCGAGCGACTGGCAGACAACAGGATGAAGAATTTTATCGAGCACTTGTCAAATTTGTCAGTGAAGCTAAGATTTTTTAGAGTTGTTCATCTGCGATTTCGATGAAAGTTTAACGTGCTGCGAGGCCGAAGAGGAGTTAAAAATGGCCGAGACCATTTACCGACCAAGCTTGATATTCCGTAGGAATATGAAGCCAGAAGACGATATAACAGCTGCTGGTGTCATTTCTGTGCCATCGCGTGTACTTCGGCCAGTGCGACAGAGTTCCTGATACTGCTTTGAACCTAGACTCAATAAGTGACCAGACAGGCCCATAAATTGGAGTCTCCGAATAGATCCATGCAGTGCTCTAAAGCAGCCATGGACCTGTTGTAAACGCCGAACGATCCGTTTCATCAATCCGCGATTAAGCTGGCTCCGAACGAAGGAGTGTACTTTCTGGAGCGTCCTGAAATATTGTGTGTCGGGGCGCCGTGCTCAAGAGAAACTTTCGAAATTACTCGATAAAGGTCCAGCCATGCGCAGAGAGTTCGATGCATGCTTCGCAGAATTGATTATGGCGCAAATCGTAATCTCGTAAATTTGCTCGACCATGCGCAGGCACATTCAACAAGTCGAGGTACGAAGTTGTTTTCGTAGAAGCGTCGGTCTACGAGAGACCGACACAGTTCCCGATTTTTTCCGTGACCGAATCCAGGATCAAAAGCTTCTGCAACTGGTTTGAGGTAGGAGGCTTCCGCGATGTCGCGAAGGAGGCTAGCGGGGAGTTGGATAAGGTAAAACACACACCACTTTGGTTGCATGTCCTCCGCTTCCGTGTCGACGGTGTCTGAAACAAAGCCAGACATCCGCGAGATCCGGATCATATATCGTGATCGACGCCAGTTCCGTTATAGCTGGTTCGGTTACTTCGGAAGTTCGGACCGTGGTGCCATAGCTGGTGCCATTAGGTGCCATTTCATGGCACTTACCCAACAAACAGAACTGCAAAATTGCGAATCGCATTGCATCCGTCATAATATTGTATTCCCGCAAACATGATTTGTCTCACCTGTGGCGGTCTAGCATGCCACTTTATTTCGACACTGGGCGCAGGGTATCAGTCTGTCTACGAGGGCCATTAATTCCTTTACAGGACTTGCAGTCGAGACCGTTACAGACCTCGATACCGAGGAGTCTGGTGTTTACGATTGCCGGCGACCTCGGCTAGCCGTTGCCCGCCGTGTTCAGCCTGCGACATCGCCAGGTTAAACAAGGCTAGATCTGTGGCCACGACCGGCTAGACAGACATGAATGAAGGCTATCAGAAATTCCTAGAAATGGCACTCGCAATGCTCGTCGGGGACCTCATCTCGACATCGTTGTGTCTAGGTAGGAATGATAGAGAAAGAAAGATAGATGCATGCCAAGCGTCGCTACATTCAGTAGATTCCATGTCTAGCTGGCATCTCAGTGGACCTAGCGTGGAGCTAGACTTCACCCAGTGTAGACATCTGAACGCAGTGAGGAACCGCGTCAAAGATTCATTCTTATTTACCACGATTCTATCTCGCTCAGTGGAGTCGAAGGTCGATGGCGGCAGGAATTTTGTTGAGTCACTTGGATAGCGCCAGAGTGCTGGTATATTTTATTTAGAGCACTCTGATGTTCGCAAAAAATTCCACGTACATTGGTCACAACGGCGACAAATTTGGGCTGCCTGGGCATCCGTGTTTGAGTCCATAGACAATCCTTCCTCTCCTCCGATATATACGCTGTGAAAAGGGTGAACTCGACGCAAACAGTGTAATTTAGATCGGGCCGTACGTATGATCCAACTGTATATTCTCCCATCCAAAATTTGCCTAGGCTTTTTAGTTCCGCCGCGGCCAACGTTTGTAAAGGACGCAGAGATGCTGAGATGTACACCACAGACGGCCGATCAGGGTTGACGTACTGTCATGTTCACAGTCGGGAATTTCAACATAATTTATTCCGTAAAGGACGTACCTTGTTGACCGCAGATCAGGTCGAGTCGCAGATCAAACAGAATTCTACTACGCTAAAGCGATTCTCTGCCCACTCCACGTCTGAAGTGAATTGAATTTGACAACTTCACCCGGTTTTCGGTTACATGTGGTCAGTCTAAGAGTCTCCCCGTTACAGTCGATAGAGCCTAGACAGTAGTCTTCGAATTTCTCGGCCGTTGTCCGTCCGGGTGTCGTCCGGACTTGATTTTGCCCTATTTGCCACGATTTCCTCGGTACACCGCGTATGGATCAGGTGGCGACCCTTGGTGCTTGACATGGTAACCCCGCCAAGCACAGATTTATTTTGGGACGTAGGTATTCTTGGGAAACAGTTATTCTTGGTGGTCCACTGGTCGGTGGCGAAACGGCGTTGTGGCGGTATTTAGGCCGGAGGTTGTTAGTTGTAAACGGGAGAAAGTCGGACCTAGCTATCCGCCGTAGCCCAATCTTCTGGTGAATGAATGAATGAATGGAATTTATGGCGATGTCGCTGACGCCGAATGGTAGCGGACGGCTTGATCAAACGCGGAATTGGCTACGCCGGTGATTGTCAGGGAGCAATATTAGCTTCTCGAGTCAGTTAGCAATTGAAAACAGTTGCAAGTGTATGTGTATTGACGCGGTATGATACCATCTTCAGAAGTCCACGGTAAAATTTGGAAGTGGATTTAGGGTGGGTGGCGCGATCCAATGCACTTACACTTGGCAACTGTGGGTGTTTAGCTGCATCAAACTTTCCAGATTTTCGTGGGGTACATATAGTGCAGGCATCAAGGTGATCGATCATCAGTCAAAAAATCGCATGGTGGGGAAACTAAATCGTGAGATCAAACACAATCTGATACATATGGCAGTCAGTAGCGGCCAACCCCATAAACTGTGCTGTCCACCATGAGCCCACAACAGCGGAAACTGTCAAGGTTGGCTCCCAATTCGCATTTTGGCCATCTGACCGTCAGCATCTTCAATCTCGATTTCAATACCCTCTGCAGCAGAGAGACGTCGTCGCCGTCGACTGGGTCATTCGTGTCGTCCGCTTCGCCTTCTTTGACGTCTCCGCCATCCAGCTTCATCATCTGCACCAGCCATTGAGCCCCCTCGTCCCACCCGGCAAGCTCCGCCTCTGCGAGAGGCGACCGCCCCGCAGCATTTTTGATGTCAATCAAGTCAATTCCTGGGCCTCCGGGGAATTGCACCAG
>JARJLF010001029.1:0-107658 GCA_029378395.1 Mycena leptocephala
ATGGTACTCATCCATTCATAATCCAAAAGAATTAGGCCGAAACGGAAAATTTACCATCATTTGGGCACAATACAAGACAGGCCGCCGCTTCGCTCCGGCACAACTCAAGGTTTTGGATACAAATAAATAAATTAAACTGATCAAATAAACATGATTTGGAACAATGGTCAAGGCCGGGCGCAGCAATGTAAAAGGTCAGGAACATCTAGATTCAAAAAATGAACAGCTTTCTCCGACTAAGACCAAGTTTTCGAGCTTGGAATATCTGAGTGCCGGCTAAGTTCATTGAGCCCCAGCAGCTGTACCCATGATTTCAAGTGATGCTTACAGAGACGTGGGTGGGACCGTTCAATTTCAGAGGAATTGAGATATAGTACTATTGCTAAGCAGGCAGATCAGGAGGAAGGATACATGGCAGGAATAGAATTGACATATACCAATAAAATAGTAGATCATTGTGGTCGCGTTCGCTTGGACTACTCAGTACAGATCACTACGCCTCATCAGCATCGAATATATTATATAGGATGAATAACATTAGGAGAACGCACGTTACCCAATGATTACCAGGGAGTTGTCAGGCACATACTGTCTCGTGCCTTGCGGCACCCTCCATGTAGGCTGGTTCGGCCAGAAAATGAGCGAATCGGGCGCATTGAGAGATGAGCAATACAGTCTTGCAATGTAGTGGAACCAGAAGAGCGTCGGCGCTTGATTTGAATGATATTTGACCCTTGAAAGCTTGTACGATAGGTGAGCGTATTCCGAACACATGTTGCTTATTGCAAAGTAGACTTGATCTGGGATTCTTGAACATATTTCTTGAGGGTTAGAACGATTTTGAGGCGCTTATCTTGCAGAATAGAAATTGCGCATTCTCGGGTGGGCACTGGGTGGTGGGAGGAAGGAAAAGACAGGTAACTGCGCACCAGAAAGACGACCTATTTATCTGGCACAGCAAGTGTGGGTATGATCAGACAAAAAGCGCCGGCAGTGGGGGGTCCAAACATCTGATATCAATCTCTCAACGCGTACGTGGACTCTCGGCACGTCGCAAAATATATCAGTAAGCGAAACAGGGAGATTGGCGGGCTTTGAAAGATTCGATCCAAAAATGAAAAAGGAAGACGATGAGGAGAGGAGAGGAAAGGAAGATGAAATGGGGAGGACAAAGAGGACTCAACTTTGGATATTTGATTTGCGTACTGTCCCGGCAAGTAGATTCGGGCTGCGCCGGGCTGCGTGCTGTCCATGTGCTGTCAGTTCGTAGGCTGCGCATAGGTCAGATGGCAAAAGAATGAACAGATCGTGTGAGTGGAGGAAACGAAAGCCAGGCTAAAAAGCTGAGAGAGACCAATGGATTTGAGCAAAAGGAGAAAGGGCCAAACAGACTCAAAGAATCGCGAGCCATTTGCTTAAAGAACGGTTAATTCCCTGATGAAGCACTAAAACCTGATCAAGTATTGGCGCGCTGTGAAAGAAACCATCTCATTTTCAGTTTCAGATCCTATCCCATTGCCGGACAACTCATATAATACTTGTGTGTTCTCCAGTGTGCGCAGATCAACCAACACGAAAGAAATTGGTAAGTTGAGCTCCGTATACTCAGATATATTGCACTGACGGTATCCTGATCTGAATTTCAAGGACAAAAATTGGCCATGGAATACTTACTGCTATCTTCCAGTGGGACACGGTATATATAGTATGATCCAACCTGTTTAAATTTATTGAACAACATTTGTTAAAACGGGGCAAGTCACTGGCAAGTCCATGAGATATGAACTTTTGACATCCCTTATATCTTTTCATCTTGCTCCCATGATGAATATATTGACTGTGCGTATGGTCGGGTAGGTGGGGGGTCGGGGGTGATGTCGGGTTGAAGGGCAATTTCGCTCAGGCCAACTGGCTTGTGCCGGCTTGCCACAAAAGACTTGCACAGAATCATCTATTTATACGCCATTCTGAACATATCTTACGGATATATTGTTTTTACAGGGAGTGACTGACAATTTGTCATGAAAACTCTGCTCAAAGTCATCCATAGATCAAGCCGAATGCGATGGATGCGGCTTGCGCAGAGTGGCTTGTGCTTGAGAGAAATGGCTTGGAGCAGCGGCAAAAGACTCGATAGAGGAAGAGGATAGGTCGGAGCCGAAGATGACAAGATAATAAATCCTCAGCAGGAGACGAGATACGTAGCTCAGATACCGAGCTGCGGCGGTTGGGAAACGTAAAGCCAAATATATAGATCATTTTTACTATATGCCTGTGGCCTCAAATCGAGCACATCGGATGCGGTGAGCAGGCGTTGGTGCACATGAGTTGATTTGATTGGCAGAGGGGGGGAGAATTGACATGAAGTTCGGGTCTAGATAGCATGAGTGGACAAGATACAGGAAGGCCTGTGGTTGACAATCGTGATAAAGACGCACGATGAGGAACCCACGCCCTTCTCCATTTCGGACAGTTTTTTTCCCCCTAGCAGCTCGAACTGGCGTCACAGTGATTTCCCGAGAGAATAGTAGGAGAGATGGTCTAACGTGGATAAATGCCTAACGTGGCAGAAGGCACAAGGTAAGGGAGATGTGAACGGGCAAGAATAATCTAGAGTGCTTTAATATTTGCGCCCGAGCTCGATGAATGGCCTCCAGATGATCAGCGTCAGTGTTGTGCGGGGTTAAGCATTCCAAGAGAGAAGGAAAGAAAGAAAGGGCAACGCCGCCAAGATGGTCGCGCGCGTGAGCAAAAGGAGCTGCGAAAAGGGAAGAATGAATACAGTATATCCAGAGACAAACCAACGATAGATCATACCAATGAATACGCATCCATTCTACTCTCCAGAATTATTCTAATTCGTCATTTACCCAAGGTAGTCAGTCGGCATATGCAAGAGACTTGGGGGTTTGGGCGGTGCATGAGAATTCGCTCGTGCGCTTTTGCAGCAGCTTCATGTCTGGGGCGGCGAGCCGACTCGGAGCGAAGCCCACGCAGAACTAGAGCGAAACACCGAAGTAGATTTGGAGGCAGACCAAGAACTCAAGTCTTGGGACGATCCAAGGACGAACGAGGTCAGTGTTTGGCGCTGTTAATTGTGCACGGCAATGGCTTCCCTGTGTGACTCAGCACCAATATTTCCAAATTCGGAAGAGGAAGAAATTGTATGTATTCGCGAACGGAGGAGATACAGACGGTGCCAGAACGTAAAAAAGACCGGTCTGTTGGCGTAAATGCAGCGCCGGAGTTGATAGCGACATCGGATCTGCACCACCATTCTACTAGTACACCCGAGCCCGTCCTCTCCCGCCGCTCCACACTGCACAGTACGCCCAGGTACGCTCCACCGACGCACAGGCGCTCTTCGTACTTCCCGTCCAAGTGGTGCTCCACCGGGTTCGAGGAAACTGCACCTGTTTGGGGTGGATGGAAAGCACGATCCAGGCGATGAGGCATCGAGCGGGTCAGAGGCAAGGGTACGGCGCACGACGGCTCGATCCCAAGGACGCGAGCCCGGGGAGAGGGAAGGGGACCCCCACCTGCGTGCGAGGGCAGCGGATCAGCGTCTGCATCGCCCACCGCATCCGTTGTCATGCGGCTTGCGGAGCTCAGTCTGGATTCCCGACTATACGAGATGCGGGTGGCGAGGGGAAAGGGTGTTGGCCGGCATAGCAGGACGAGCAGCGGCGGGGGCAGGGAGAGGTGAAGGTGAGGGAAAGACCGAGGTAAAGGACCGGTGAGGTCTGGCGGGGGATCAAGGAGACGGCGCGCGCACAAGGAATGAGAGTCGGCGCGCGCGGTCCCGGGAGGAAACAAGGTGTACGCAGGATTATGCCAGCGCGCGAGGACAGTCCCGATATTGCTGCTGGCGGCAACCACGACCCGGCGTTGGAGACCTCGGGCTGGATTCGCAAGGATTCACGTGCGCGAGAGGAAAGCATCGCCCGGTACGCAATGGCCGCGGCGCGTGCGGGTCCAGAGAGGAAAGCAGGTGTGTGCAGGTTGTGCGAATGCGGACCGGAGAGCGAGGACGGTTCCCATATTGTTGCTGGCGACCCGGTGTTTGTAGACCTGAGGCTGTAGTCCCGAAGATCACGAGGTGCACAAGCGCGAGACAGCAGTACCACCCTTCTTTTTCTCGGGCTGCAGGGGTGGACGAAAGGAGCCGGGGTGGGGAGAGGAGCCGGTGAGGTGGGGGTGAGGGGAAGAGTGAGGCGTGGCTGTAGCGCGGAGGCAGGGAAAGGCGAAATGTCCGCGAGGGAGACCAAGAAGATCGGGGTGAGGAGCAGCTTGAAGGCGATGCGGTCGAAGAACGGGGGTCATGCCGCGAGCCATAATGCGGAGCTCTTCTCCCCCCGCTGTTCCTTCTACCGCCGCGCGATGGGTTTAGGTACTAAGCGTCCGATGCTAGGAGATCCGCGCCCTCGACTCGCAGAGCTGTGGGGTGGTGGCTGGATCTCCTTCTCCATGGCTCAGCGCGATCGACCATGAGAGCTGCGGGGGGCACCCAGCCTGCATTCCCCGCGAGGGTGCGTATCGGCGCTGGCAAGCCGTGGAAGCGGGCAGGTGCCACGTGGCGACGAAGTGGTGCATCGAGGTGGACTGAGCGAGATGGAGATGACTGCTGCTGACCTCTGTGCTTCTGTCGCGCAGCAATCTGCAGGAGCAGGGAGTACTAGCAGATCGTGAGGGTGTGTGCAGGAAGGGTCTAACGAGTGCGCCGGCGTGGTGTCGGGAATACGAATGCACGGCTGAAGCGCACACGGGCGGCGTCGCGATGGGATCCGGGGCGGTGTGCAGCAGGCTGGTGGTCGCACGGAGCATCGTGCGCGGTTTCATCGTGCTGCAGACGGTTGCGAGAAACTGCAGTGCCACTCCTATGCGGGCCGATCCAGCGGGACGGGGCGGCCATAGATGGCGCGAGGGAGAGCGGTGGCGACGTATAGCTCAACGCTGCGGTGAGACCGTAGGCAGAAGGCGAAAAGCTACAAAGTACCCACAGAAATAGACCTCGTTAGCGCACGGTCCTTTGCTGAAAATCAGGAATAAAGACTGACATTGCGTTTAGAAAACGCGGGATTGACGGAGAGACAAAAAGGTGATACGAACACCGGCTGCATGTGTTGCAGACAGCGGTGAAGCGCTGGGGATGCACCGAAGTGCACGTCATGGGATTGCACTGGAGAGTCGCAGTGGGCGAGGAGGCATAGAGTGGTGAGGACGCGGGAGCTCCACAATCGCATGCAGGGAACGGGCTATCGGGTAGGTATGGCACAAAGCTAGCATTGCGATGGACAAGCATCGAGAAGTCGAGAAGATGGCGTGGCTGTGTTGATCGGCTTCCGGAGCAATTGACATTTCTCTTCGGCACCAAATTGTCTACATGAGCTGAGAGGGGAAAATTCAATTTGCTTCCTCCGAGATTCAAAACGGCCAGTGATAAAATAATAGGTTCAATTCAATCCACTCCGAAGTGCCGATTTTTTGTCTGGTTTCTGAGTTCTACAATTGTCACTACAAAAAATACCCGTATTGTTTCTCTCTTACACTGTACTCTGGATTACCTAGGAGTACCTCTGCGTAGCCTTTAGGGCCAGGTACAGCAAAAATAGAACTCAGTTTCAGTTTCAGTTTCAGTTTACCTAGGTTGGGAGCCCAAAATCACAATTTTTTGTCCGCACGCGGACCTGGCCTCCAGGTATAATTCAGGTCCTCATGCACTTGGATTTTTGGCCTTTGACAGACAGACCACAGTAGCCCATACTCTGGCCCTCACCACAACTAGCCAGTTTTTTTTTTTTTGGTTGAACATGGGCACCTCACACCGTCAAGCGAAGTTATAACAAGCGACTCGGCCTCAGAACTGGTACTGACTCGGATATCGGACACTCGAATTCACATCTCGAAGCGTTAGTCTATACTGGATAGTGGATACTCCTACTTGGATTCTCTGAGAATGGCTTCGAGCTCCGAGTCGGATTATATTACGTGGCTAATTTTGTCCTCCTCCTGCGCCCCTTTATCCAGCAAAGTCGGACGACGTCCATGTGCCATTGCCGGGATGCAACGCGTAATGCAGTACCATGTTTTCCATTCGGTGCGTTGATGTCCGCGCCCTCTCCAGCAGGAGTCGGACGATCTCGATGTGTCCATTCTGGAGGCGGCGAATAATGCAGACCACCGGAATCTATACTCGCCTTCATTGACATGTGCGCCGTTTTCAAGTAGGAGGCGGACGACCTCGATGTGGCCGTTCCAGGAGGCGGCGCATAATGCAGACCAGTCTATACTCGCTTGATTGACATGTGCGCCGTTTTCAAGTAGGAGGCGGACGATTTCGATGTGGCCCTCCTGGAGGCGGCACTCAATGGAGTTTAGAATACCCCATTTTTAACCCACTTCATTGACATCTGCCCCGTTCTCAAGTAGGAGACGGACAATCTGGATGTCGCCTTGTCGATGCAACTTGCAACGCTGTTCCACTGATTTTGGCACCCTTCTCGAGCAGGATGCGAACGATTTCCGTGTGCCCTTCTTCGGACGCATGCTGCAATGGGTTGCCATAGTGTGGATCGGGATTGACATCAGCACCCTTGTCGAGTAGGAGGTGGACTATTCAAAGTGGCCTCCACGAGATGCGGCCGCCAACGATCCATCATAGTTGATGTCACCTCCCTTTTCCAGTAGGAAACAAACGATCTCCGTGTACCCTCTATATGACACGTCCCTCAATCTAATGCCACCCGCGATCGCCGCGGATTTACCGAGCAGGAAATGCATAACATCCATGTGCCATTATCGCACGCGGCCTGCAACGCATCGTGGAGTGAATTGATGTTATGCTCTGCTTGACGTTCAAAGAGGAGACGGACAATGTTCAAGTCGCCTCCCGCGCACGCTGCCTCCAACGCCTTCTCTTCGATGCGTGCGCCGCTCTCGAGTAGGAGCGGACGATGTCTATGTAGCCGTAAGAGGACGCTATCGCCAATGCTGCTCTTCTATGTGGCCGCTCTCAGTAGGAGACGGACGATGCCTATGTGGCCGTAAAAGGACGCGGCCATCAAAGCGGTGTACAAGTCATAGTCGTCGTGAATGTATTTGTGTGTTGTGTTAACGTCTGCTCCTTTGTCGAGGAGGAGATGCACAATCTCGATGCACCCACGGGAAGAAGCCTGTGCAAGGGCATGCGAGTGAACTTGGACACCTCTGGATTGACGTTCGCGCCTCTCTCAAGCAGCAGACGCACTATATCTATGTGCCCTCCACCGCACGCGGCCGCCAACGGACCGCCCTCCGGCATTTCAATGTCGGCATTGTTGGTGATCAAGAGACGGACGATTTCTGTGTGTCCTTTCTGACACGCAGCCTGCAATGCAGAGCCATAGTCCCTGTTCCGCGTGTTGACGTTGACACTGCTGGCAATAAGAAGACGGACAATTTCTGTGTGCCCCTCCATACACGCGACGGACAGTGCATTGTCCTCCACCTGCTCCTCAGAGTCTTCATCCACCCACTCCTCATCTTCATCCACCAACTCCTGATCTTCATCGTGTTCCCTGAGAACGGCGCCATTCGCCAGAAGAAGGCGGACAATATCTGTGTGGCCGTGATGTGATGCAGCCCACAGCGCATCAGCAAGCTCCTTGGTATCTACCTCGTGGTCCTGGAGCATATACTTCATTCCAGCGAAGTAGCCAATTCTGGAACACGTGGAAAAAGGTGAGGTAGAGACGGAGTTGGACCACCATGATCTGCGGTCATAGCTCCTGAGGGCACACAGATGGTTCAGAGCAAGATATTGTCTGCTTCCGCACTTCATAAGATGCATTGCCGAGTCAAATAAGCGGACGGATTCATCGCAGAGGAGCAAGTGATGACCCCAGTACTGTGCTGCATATGATGCGAGCGGATAGTCCGGGAATGTGTTCACATTGAGAGGATGTGTGGGGTCAGCGAAGTGGAGGAGATAGTCTATACATATTTCAGCCATGAGTGGATGCGCAACCGTCTCTCTGACGTGGATAGGACATGCATTACACCCGACGGGGTGCTGTTCCAGTGGTAACAGAAGATAATCCTGGACTGATGAATGAGCCAAGCTCACTATACAGTCGCCTCGTAGAACATCATCTGGATCCAAAATGTTTTCGCTCTCAGGGTGGTTGACAGAGACCAGTCCCGACATCCACTCCATGAAGGCACCGCGAAATGTGCGCCGCACAGGGTCGAAGATATAACGTGCTGAGTTGGAGAAGTCAAACGCAATGGTGTCCTCCAATTCGGCTACTGTCAATGGCCGGGCAGAGTATACAATCCAGTGGAGTAGTTTTTCCATATCTGGCAGGTATCGGGCAGGAAGCATTTCTGGGCTGAGCCACCGCGCATATATGTCATGTAAGGTATTCGGCAACGCATCAAGCGTGGCATCAAGTTCAGCAGGTTTTTTACACCTCTCGAGCTCTTGAAGCAGACAATATGCTAGACGAAACCTGGGATACCAAATCAGATGGAAATCAAATGTGCATTCAATTGGAAACAGGACACACATTCCGTTGCTTTTCTGAATGATACGGGCAATGATGGTAGCGGATTTGGATCCCCATGCCTTGAGCATTTTATTTGATGCCAGTGTGCTCTTGACAAACAGATCAATATCTTCAGACGTTGTGTTTTTCTGAATGGGAATTCGGAGGAGGTTTCTGAGTGAGCTAAAACTCGTCTCGAAGATGTCGCGGGGTTGGCTCGTGATGAGAACATGGAGGCGGATACCCGACCAAGCGGTGATTGTCTGCACAAACCTCGTGATGACATCGTAGTCTCTGCACTCGTCCAGCGCATCAAGAATAAGGTATGTGCACTCAAGCTCTTGGAGAAGTTTCTGCAGTAGAACCAAAAGTTCAGCATAAGTCGAAGCTTCTCGCCACTGGAGGCCTCATAGCTATTGGCTAAGGTCCTATACGAGACCGGGCATCGACGAGAGAGCTGTAGGACTAGACGACGCAGAGCGATCTCCATACTCTGTTTCCTGTCGTCTGAAAAGTCAAAGTGGAAGTACGCAATGGCGGTGTTGTTGCCGCGGTGCTTGAACAGCTCTTCGATTACCGTGGAGCTGGAAGAGTGTTAACCTAAGGATCACCGATTGGAACTGTGGAAATCTGTACCTTAGAATTGTTTTTCCAGTGCCGGCTATTGTCACTTTTCAGCCAAATCTAAATCAACACAGATCTGTCACGTACAAGGGCCCTCGATCCACAACAATTTCCCAGGGTTGTCTTGCCAATGAATGAAATTTTTATGTTGGAGCAACCACAGACAGGTAGACTCTTGGCGGAGACCGCAGGAGCGAGCGTGTTTCTCCTTTGGGTCGGGTGCATTGAGCCACTGCTCCAATTTAACTTCAAGCCTACCATATTGAAAGGTCAATGACGAGGCGTTCAGACTCGAAAAACACTAACACTGTGTCATATGTTTTGCTGACATGCTCCGCAACAGTGCCCAGGCTGATCTGGATATCTACCAGGCGGTTGTTCTGGAGAGGTATTGTGAAACTCTCTGATATATGATGGAAAGTAGGTTATTTACTCCGGAATCTTGTTCCAAAAGATCCAGGCTTCTGTCGAGCGAGTCCAGCCCGGCAGCGAGTTCTCCGCGCTTGACGATGCGAATAAACCCTCCACGATCATCGAAGGCGCCGATCAGTTCTCGGGCCTCTTTCAGCAATCTAAGACCTCTATGAGAACTAAGCATATGTGTCACACATCGCAGAAAAAGCTCACCCCGTGTATTCTTCCAAATCGGACTGGAGGCGACTGATCGAACCAGCGTGGCCGCTATCTTTCAGTCGAAGGATTGCCTTGCCAATGTCAAGAGCCAGGGAAGCAACTTTTTCCAGCAACGCATCCCGTTTCCCGTGATTATCCTTGACTTCCTTCAAGGCAATCAGGACAATGGTGACAAGGCGATGGACCACAGACCTTGTATACTTTGACAACCTCGGACAGGATGGCGCCAATGGGTTCGATGAAAGGGGCAGATTCGACGATTTTGCCGACTTGCTGTACGATTTCCAAGGCTGCCAACAAGTTGGATATGACTGCGGTATTTTTCGACGACCCATTCACGGCGTCAATCTTGGTTAACTCTTCCCCGAATCGTTAGTGGATGCATACTACACCAGAAATCGAAGTACCTGATGAGTGGGACGGGACGTCGATTGATCCTTTGGCATTTGTGGCCACATCTGATTCTACGGTCTTGACTGTAATTGAGTTATCCGGCAGTTCCGGTGCAGAGGAATCTGTATTCCCCAGTTCATTCCGCTATACCAGCCTTCAAAATCAAGAAAAGGCACAGCTATTATTTAGCTCACCACCTTCAATTCTGCACTGACGATGATGCCGTCTTTGCGGAAAATCTCATATACTGAGTAGACGGAGCATGAATAATGTATACGGCAACATATATCTCCGATCTCACCTCTTGATTCGCTCTGTCCCGAGCAGTATTGCAACAACGTTGCAAAGGAAAATTCTTTCTTCAATAGTTGCTCGTCGGGCCGAGGCCAGTGGTGGCGTCGATAAACCTGGAGAACCAATAGCCCACTGCTATCGTCAATCCTGGGAGGGATGGATCTGATATCGCCGTCAAATCCGGGGCCAGTGGATGGATGCACTTACGATGAAGGGTAAATATGCATTGCCAGTTCACGTTCTTCTGCTTTTGATTCCGCCTCATGAAGTAGTGTGGCCTTGTCTTTGGTCAACGCGGTCTTGACCGACATGAGGACTCGAAGCTTTGTGGGTTTGGTACATGATACACGAATTTCTGGCATGACGCGTCACCAAGCCAAGCCGGCAAATCACTATGCGAACCACGCTCACCGGAAATTTGCAAGGCAGAGCTGGAGAAACCTGTATCAGACTCGGACATGGGTGATGCACAACTAGGAAGGCGACGTACTTTCTGCTGGCCACACCAGTCATGGTGCGGGATAAGGTCGGACGAGCCACGAGGCAGAGCCTGCCATCTGGCTGTCGTGGCGAACAGAGCTAAATTAAAATCAGTTCGGAACAAGCCGCCTTCTCGCCTGACATGCAGTGCGCACTCCGAGATTGTCCGGAGACAGGCTTGCTCCCGCAGTGTTTTAACTGTTTACGATATGTAGACATCTTTCACTCCGGCATATTTGATTGACTTTGATTCATAATAGTATAGTGGTTTGGAAAGTTTTGTGCAGACAGGGTAACTTTGAATGAGCTGCGGAGAAAGCCTCTGTCGTCCCACACCCTCTCAATACGCGGTTCCTAATAGGCTACCCCCGCATTCTTCGCGCGCCCATCTTTCCGCCGTCCTCCCTTCTCGATACCGTTGCCTCATGACACCCCTCGATTGAGGAAGGAGGTTAACAGCAGAGAACATCTTAAGAAGAAGCGAATCTCGCGGAAGAGGCGGCCCGGGTCGTTAGTGGCGCATAGCCAATACGCATCAGGCGGTAGCAGTCAAGTGCAATGCAATTAATGGATCAGCCGCTGAGATCGTACAATGGCCCGAGAAAAGCCCGAGACTAATAAAATGTGAGAGCGTTAGTTCGGTCGAAACAAGCACGATTGCAGCAAGCAGCCGGAAGAAAGGTCCAATATTCAAATATCAGACACAGCTATGTCCTGCGGGAAATAATTGATGCAGTAGGGACGAAATCCGGGTGGGCCAGAAGTACGTAACAGGGACAATCCTCGGCCAGAATGCCGGAATTCCGAGTATAGCGCACGATAGCTTGCGGGCGACAAAGCCCACAGCGCCAGATTCATATTTCAGATAATTTCACAGTATATCAGTGAGAGTGTATCGCGAAAAACACAGCAGAGAAAGCAGGCGAAGAGCACAGAATGGTGAATATTAACAGGACGAAGAGCAAATTTGGAGGTGGGTACTTCTCGTTGGTGGGTTGTCAAGTATGACATTGGACCGCCGTAGATCGCAGTAGTAGCCGTATACCGCGCAGGGCGCTGTACCACCACTTGTGCTGGTGGCGGTGAACAAGAGATAACCACGAGGCAGAAAACGAAACTGAGGTTGAAGCTGTTTCACAGGCCCGGCGATGAACGGATAAGAATATTACAGTGTTCGGTGTTTCAACATCGTGCTAATCAAGCCAGCGCGGGAAACGGTCAAGGCGTTTATGTCCAATGATCGTGTCGGAGGGTAAGGGAACGGGGAAAGTAAGTCGATTGTGCGAATATTGTCAGTGCCGCGAATTGCACCTCAAGTTTTCATTTTGAATCGAGAGCAGCAGAGAATACGCGTACATCAGAGCCGGGTTCAGATTCACAGGCCCAGACATCCGGGCATAATTTCCAGCTACCAGAAATGGATCACAAGTAATGAGCGCGAGGGACGTACACGAATACATACTGTGCATTGCAACTAGAGCATCGTAGTTGCATGTGATGCGGACAAAGAGAGCGCGCGGAGAGGACTCGAACTTGCGGCTCCGCGTCAGATTGGAGTGGAGACTCGAGTCAATCGAGCAGCGGGAAATGGGCGCGAGGAGGGCGGGATAGACCAAAGCCGGCACCTACATACATTCGAACCCCCGGCACATTCACCTGACAGGCGGCACATTGGGGGCTGCAGTCGGCTCATTCCCCGAATGTGCCGCCCTTGACTGCATGTCCGGTACATTCGGTTGGCCGCCGCGTCAGTTCGCATTCTTGCCATCAATTGAGAATTGATACCTCCTCGAAGGAGTTGCACTGCCACTTTACCATCGTGTTCTGAGTCTGGAAGTTTTGAATGGCTCCAAGGCCTAAATAATAAAATGGGCCAAGGCGGAAAAACGATAGACAAAAAGTAACGAAAAGTCTAGATCTCACAACATTAAACCGTGGCGTGGTAAACGTCTGGAGTTGAAAATCGTTGCTCCGGCATCTTAGGCTTGTTTATTAATTCCTGAGTCGTCTGAGTCACCACTGGCGCCAAGGACATGCATTAGAATTTCATACAATGAATACCTACTAATCAAAGTACTTGTGTGCGGGAATCTCTGTACAAGTAGTTCTGAAGTTCAAATATGCGAAAATGAATGGAATATTTCGCTGGGCTCGGAGAATGCCGGTTTTTGTAATAAAATCCCGAGGTCTAGCTGACTGGGATGGATAGCGGCTTTTGGAGGAACGGAAGAGATTTTAAAAGGAAAGCGATTTTCCGAGCAAATCATGTTTGCAGCGAACCACTCCTTACGTGCTTGAGTATTGAACGACAATCGCGATTGGAACCAGCCAAAATTCATTGAAATTTGCACCAGCGTGTAACCCTATCTATTCATCGAGCGGCGTAGGAATTTGAATCACAAAGATGACACCACATTTCTGTCCTCCGTGTCTCGATAAGTATCCACTGAGAGGTGAACTTGAGACAAATCCACTTGCACATTGTAGGGATATAGATTGAGCGGGGAAGGCATGAAAACATATGATCAAGCCTCACCTTTTAACACGTCCCTCGTCCTCTTGATCGACCGCGATCAGGGCCAGTATCACCAAATCATATTCTGCCTTCGAGTCAGGTTTTGGGGGCTAGCGCTGTTGAAAATTTGATTGTGGAATGAAACACATACATAATACTCTCGCCATGCGAATCCCGTTCAATCTGCTGTCTCCAACGGCCAGGCCCATGTAAGGGCAACCTCTAGACCCGAGAATCTCAAGGGGCTAGCGAGGGGAATCCGAAGGTATGAATAAGAAGTAGCTAAATACAAGAAGATACGCACCTAGCGAGGGGAATCCGAAGAGAAGAAACTCTGAGGATTCCCACGCTAGGTCGTGGGTATAAGTGGCTACTGACTAGTAGCACATGACCGGAGTGATCGGCAGATGTCTCGGGCTTGATCGCAGACTTGATGCCATTGTGTAAGCGACCTTTTGGGATCCATAGGTGGATTACGTGAACTGGGCCGGTCGACCGGGCGCCGGGTGCCGGATGACCGGGGCCGGGTGCCGGGTGACCGGGGCCGGGCGGAGGTTCCCCTGACATCACCCCCCCTTGGAATGCGGCGACTCGACGCATATGCCGGAGGGAACGAACGTGGACGGAGGGGTCGCGGAATGGGAGGGAATCGAAAGCGGCGTGGGCGATGATCCGGGGTTTTGAGGGGTACTTCCGGTAAAACTCGGCGATAGCCTCGTCAGCGAATACATCGGAGTGCTTCACCCATTGGTTGTGCGACTCGTCATACCCTTTAAACCGGACCATGTACCAGAGGGATTTATACCGGATTTTCGCGTCGAGGATCTCTTCGACCTCCCACTCGGGTGCATCGCCAGGGACGTCCGGCAGGACCGGAGCCGGTTCGTCATAGCCCGGGCGGCCTTCGAAGGGGTCATCTTCCATGAGCTGCAACTTCACGACCGGGAACACCGGGTGGAGTCGGGAGAGACGGGGTGGCAGTTCCAGTTTGTACGCGCCTTGGCCGACGACCTTGGTGACTTTAAAAGGGCCTAGGCGTCGGTGAGAGAGCTCCGGGGACGGCCGGGTCGTTTGGATGTCGGAAGCATCGAGCCAGACCCAGTCGCCGACCTTGATGTCCGGCGCAGGGGTGCGTCGGCGGTCGTAGTACCGCTTGTACTCCTCCTTTGCTTTTACGAGGGCGGCCTTCGCCTCAGAGACCCCGGAAGCGATCCGGTCGTGAAATTCGTTAACCGACTCTACTTTCGAACGCGGCCCGTTCGGCTCGAACCCCATCCGGGGGAGCCGGCCGGTGTCCGTCATGAACGGAACCTGCTGCGTCGAAGAGTGGATGTGGTTGTTGTATGCGAATTCGGCGGCCGGAAGGAGCTCATCCCAGTCATCCTGCTTGTAGTTAGTGAAAAGCCGGATGAACTGCTCCATCTCCTGGTTGACGCATTCGGTCTGGCCGTCGGTCTGCGGGTGGTAAGCCGTAGAGGTGGCCGGTTTGATCCCGATGAGGCGCCAAAGCTCAGTGGTGAACTCGGCGACGAACTGGGGACCACGGTCGGAGATGTACTTCTCGGGGGTGCCATGGAGCTTCCAGACGTTCCGGTAATACAACCGGGCAGCTCCGACAGCATCCAACCGGGTCGTACACTCCATAAAGTGAGCGCGTTTACCTAGGACGTCCACAACAACCATGACCGAGTCGTAGCCGTGGGCTTCTGGGAGCTCGACTACGAAGTCTACCGAGACCGTGCTCCAACGTTCCTCCGGGATCTCGGTCGGGTGGAGCTCGCCCACCGGAAGCTTCCGGAGAGCCTTGGTGCGGCAGCACAGGTCGCAGGTTGCCACGTACCGGCCGACGTGTCGGGACATCTGGGGCCACCAGTAGTTCTGGGAGACTAGCTCCAACGTCTTGAACCGGCCGGCATGCCCGGCAACCCGGGTGTCGTGATGCTGCTCCAGGATCCGACGGCGAAGGTCCTTGTCCCGAGGGACGACAATCTTGCCGCGGAAATAGAGCAGCCCGCCTTCGACGTGCCATTCGGCCGACCGGGTGGACCGGGTTCCTCGGGCCTTAAGGAGGTCTCGAGCTGCGAGAGCCACGGGTTCCTCAAGGTCCGGTTCGCCAGCGAGTGCCTCTCGGACGTCCCGCAGGAGGGGAACCTCCGGGCCAGCTACCACGATGCCCTCCAACGCACGGATCCGGAACAGGGCGGGACTCAGGAGCGTCACATCCGTGTTGTCCGGGCCCGGTCCGTGATCCGGACGCCGGGAGAGCGCGTCTGGTTTACCCATAGAGCGCCCAGGCTTGTGGTGAAGCTCGAAATCAAACCGGGACAGATACAGGGACCACCGCGCCTGTCGCCGGTTGAGATCTTGCGACTTCCGGAAATACTCCAGGTTCTTGTGGTCGGTCCAGATCTCGATCGGATGCTGCGCGCCTTCGAGGAAGTGCCTCCATTCCTCGAGGGCTCGGATGATCGCGAGCATCTCTTTGTCGTGGATCTCGTAGTTGCGCTGGACCAGACTCAAGCTCTTGGAGTAGAACGCGACCGGATGCCACTTGCCGTCGTCGCCCGGTTGAGACAGGACAGCGCCGGTTGCATAGTCCGAGCTATCCGCCTCTAGCCGGTACGGCTTGGACTCGTCCGGCAGGACAAGGACCGGCTCCCGGGTGACCGCATCTTTGATGGCTTGGAATGCGGTCGCCTCGAGTTCGGTCCAAACCCAGGGAGCACGCTTCCCGGTGAGGTCGAACAGTGGCCGGGCGGCATCTGAGAACGCTTTGATGAACCGCCGGTAGAAGTTTGTGAAGCCGAGGAACTGCTGCACGTCCTTCTTGCACTCCGGCGTCGGCCAGTTAGTGACGCCGGCAACCTTGACCGGGTCCATCTCTACGTGATTGTGAGAGACGATAACCCCCAGGTACTCAATCGACGTCTTTTCGAACTCGCACTTCTCCGGGCGCAGGAAAAGCTTGTGCTCCCGGAGCCGGCGGAGAACTTCCCGGACGATCTCCCGGTGCCGGGTAAGGTCCGAGTGTGCGATGAGGATGTCGTCGAGGTATACCATGACGTCTCCAGACAGGATGAGGTCTTGGAAAATGTCGTTCATCATTGTCTGGAAAGTCGCAGGGGAATTGGTCAAGCCGAAGTACATCACCAAGGGTTCGAAAAGGCCCCGGTTCGTCCGGAAGGCAGCCTTCCACTCGTCGCCTTCCCGGATGCGGACGTTATTAAAGCCCCACCGGACATCGAGTTTCGTGAAGAACCGGGCTCCCTTCAAACGGTTGATGAGGTCGTTGATCAGAGGGATCGGGTACCGGTTCTTCACGGTCATCGCATTGAGCGCCCGTAATCCTGTACAACCGGAGCGCGCCGTCCTTCTTTTTGACGAAGAAGACAGGCGAGGCCATCGGTGACTTCGACGGCCGGATCCGGCCGGTCGCCAACCCCTCTTCGATGAACGCGTCGAGCTCGCGTTGCTCGAGAGGTGAGATCGGGTAGACCTTACAGTTGGCCGGTTTGGCATCCGGGACGAGTTCGATGGCATGGTCCCACGAGCGACGGTCCGGTAGTGAATCGAAGGCCTCTCGGTTGAAGACATCCTCGAAGTCACGCACCCACTCCGGAAGTTCATCCTTACCGGGTGCGGAGTTCTTGGCAAGGCTTCGGCCAGCCGCTGTGAGACAGTGCTGGTGGCCCGGATGTCTTCTGGAGGAGAGAACTGGGTGTAAAAGACCCGGTCTCCGTCCTCGAGAGGGTCATCTTCGTCATCCGAGTCGTCCGAGTCGTCTAGCAGGAGTTCGGGCAGGTCCTCCTCGAACTCGTCATCATCATCCTCGCCGAGCCGGTCGTCCGTGTCGATAGTGCAAATGGTCGGGACCGGTCCGGCTCGGAGTTGCCGGACGATGCGGGCGATAGTCTTCGCTTGCTTACGCTCGGCTCTGGCCTCATCGACACAGGTCGTGCAACCGGACGGGCATCGGCTCATCTTGACCTCCCGGGTATCCCAGTTGATCTCGGGGTTATGCTTCCGGAGCCAGGAATACCCAAGAATAAGCTTTTGCTTACCGAGCCCAGTTACAGCGAGTTGGACTCGTTCGCTGTGACCCTTGTAGCGGAGGACGAGAGTCGCGACATCTCGGATGAAGCCGGCCTCGTTGGGGGAGCCATCTACATTGAACACCGGAATGGGTTGCGAGAGCCGGCGGACCGGGATCCCGCTCGCCTTAACGTACTCGGAGTCAATGAAGTCGGAGGTTGCTCCACAGTCGATAAGCCCATCGAGCGAGAGCTTCACAGCGTTGTCGGTCGACTGGATCTCCAATGGAAGGTGGAGGGAGTTAGCACCAGATGTCGCGGCGACCGTATAGCGCTTAGGAAGTTTGCGCTCCCAAGCAGACTTACGGGGCGGGCGGGTGGCCGGTCCGGCCGGCGGGGGAGCCGAAGCGACCGGTTGGTCGTCCGGATTGGGGGGTGCGTCTATCGTTTCGGTCGATGCAAGAGGTATATTGTCTGACTCGTTACATAAAATGTCGAAACGATTAGGGGACGCGATCGAGGGCGCACTGCTCACTCGCCGCGGAGGGGAAAATCCTCTAGGGCGGGGTCGTCAGTGAGGGCCTCGGTCGTGGCCATGCGGGCCACGAGTTCCTCCAACATCTCTCCTCCGAGCTGGCGGATCACCTCGTCGAGCACGTCGGTCGTCCGGACGTCGGCCGGTGCTGGGCAATCTCGGGCGAAGTGATTGGCATCTCCGCAGCGGAAACAGCCACGGCGTGGCACATGGCGTGCACGGGTGCGGTCTACGTCCATGGGGACCGGAGCCGGGAGGGGCGGGGCAGCGGCCCTCGGGCGGGTGCGGCAACGGTGCCCGGCGTGGACTGGTTGGTTCGGGGCGGGCCGGCAGAACCGTGTGACGTCCGGACGCCCCGGCGTTCCGAGCGCGCAGGTGCAACTCGTACTGCCGGTAGGCCCGGGCGCGCCAGCTGCGTAGTCCTGAGGCCGGGTGGGTCGCTAGAGCCGGTGATGGCGAGGTTGATCGCCGGGTCAAGGCCGGTCCGATACTTTGTGACCTTGACAAGTTCGTCTTCAAAGCCGGCGAGGTCGACCAGGTCCTCGAACTCGTCCGTGTACCGGAACACGTCCCGGTTGCCCATATGGTAGGCGCGAGACTCGAGTTTGTGCAGGGCGTGGTCCTGCTCGTTCTCCTCGACGAAACGGAGTCGGAACTCCTTGACAAACATCTCCCAGGTCGGAAACGGAAATTCCGCCTTGGCCGACTGGCGCTCAGCCCAACGTTGCGCCGCATCTTTGGCCATGAACGACATGGCGTACCGGACAACCTTTTCCTCGAAAGTTCTCCGTTCTCTACGAAAGCCTCTGGGACGAGCCGGGCTACGACGGACGGCGTGGAGAAACGCCCGCCCTGCGTCCGGTCGCCGTCGAAGACGAACGGGGGGTTCGGCCGAAGGACCGATTTTGCGCCGGACCCGCCGGTTGTGGTGTACTGCGTGAATAGTCCTGGACCCGGTTCCGGAGCCGTTTCGGCAAGGATAGGGCAGGCGAGATTGCGCGTTGCTGTTTTTCGAGTATTTTGGTGAGGCTGGCTAAGGTGGCCTCGATCCGGTCCATCCGGGCATCGGCGGCTGCTGCGTCAGCGCCGACATGGTAGAATCGAGGACAGGGGAGGAGGGGATAAAATTGGAAGTTGGGGTGGTGGGAGCACTGCCACTATGATCTGAACCTTCCAAGCCAAACTTCCCAATTTTGTCCAGTAATCCCTAGAGAGAGTTTCTTCTGCTGTAAGGGCAACCTCTAGACCGAGAATCTCAAGGGCTAGCGAGGGGAATCCAAGTAATGAATAAGAAGTAGCTAAATACAAGAAGATACGCACCTAGCGAGGGGAATCCGAAGAGAAGAAACTCTGAGGATTCCCACGCTAGGTCGTGGGTATAAGTGGCTACTGACTAGTAGCACATGACCGGAGTGATCGGCAGATGTCTCGGGCTTGATCGCAGACTTGATGCCATTGGTAAGCGACCTTTGGGGTCCATAGGTGGATTACGTAACTGGGCCGGTCGACCGGGCGCCGGGTGCCGGATGACCGGGCTGGGTGCCGGGTGACCGGGGCCGGCGGAGGTTCCCCTGACAGACTCACTAAGAAAGACCACCGAGTTGCGACACTATCAGCTGAAATAGCAACAGTGTCGCAAGTCATCCAGTCTATAATGTTCCGTATTAGCTAAAACATACAATTATCAAGCAGTTAGGGCAAGCGGAGCGTGCCCTAACTGCGGGTACAAATATGTCGTGCTGGGTTAAAGTCCGGGTTAGTGGTTGGTGGTTAGAGTTTGGGTTAGAGGTTAGAGGTTAGGTTGGTTAGTGCCTGGGTCCAGGGATATATTTCCCTCGGAGGCTAGGGTTAGAAAAATTGAATCTTGCTGAGTCCCCAGGCAATTAATGTAGAAGAAATGGTCTATAATTAGTCTGCCACCAGCCCATCAGAGTGTCGCAACTTGTCACAGTGTTGCAACTACCAAGAAGTCAACTGGGAGTCTGAGAGTGAGAGTGTTGCAGTTGACACATCCCCCAGTGAACACGAGCGTAGGCAATGCTGTGCCAATGTCCCCTTGCCTACAGCCATCAACATACTTTAACCCACGTAGACCAGCGAACACGAGCGTAGGCAAGGGTGTGCCTACAGGGGGCCGGAACGCAGTGCATCTGGGCAGGTTTGGAATCAACTCCACATCGTCATTTCTATGTCTGCCAGCTTGCAGTGCAAAAACTATGATTATGTAGTGCCGGTGAAGTGGATTGTTTACGAGAATGCCATTCACGCAGAGGCCTATGCCGTCATTCGAGAAACAGTCAGTCTGACCAAATTGCGCGGTGTTGGATTAACTTATACAAAATAGTCCGGAACTTTCACTATCGAGGACCATACAATTATCCAGGTACTTGCCACAGATCTCCGATATAATTTTCTAGATCTGCAAGCGCAATCAGAAATCATCTATTCAAGTTGAGATCTTTCAGCCAATTTCTTTTCAGAACTAATCTCAAATATATATAGATCTTCGGAATGCAGTGGTCCCATATTGTCCTCATCCAATCCGAAGTACTGCGCTCGGACGACCAGTGTTTGTCGTCCGAATTATGCCTTGGGCCGACGATATTTCAGGGAACCGAAGCAATCAATATAACACCCACATGAACATGTATCTTGCAAACATCAATATCCCACATAAATTACTGGCACAAGAATATTTTGTTCCTTTTTGTGCGACTTCCCCGCATCATCCCTTGAACAGTTTGATGCATTGTCGGCTGACTGGTGAGAATCTGTGTTTTTATCGCTTGCCCTTCTAATTCCGCCAAATTAGTAAAGGAGACGAGTGGACAACAGCATATGATTGTGAATTGAGACAAGAAATGCTCTTCAAGATTCATGCACACCTACTTCCGGCGGATGTTCTCAACAGGCCGAATCCGCCTCAACTTCGCGATCACGTTCAACATTCTGGTGTAGGGCAGACAACAGTGGTATTCAGCCTCGCACCGGGAGACAGATAAAGGCTATCATGCCCTTTTCTCGGTGAGCAGTGCTCTGAATACTAATTCAATCGAACTCACAAAGCTTTGGACAGCCGGGGAAACCCCGAACACCCGACGAGACGATTCAGAGAATAAAACAACAAATCAAAACTGTGTCTCGGTGTCGAGTCTGCGGCCGAAGCGCTGCAGACTGAAACTGGAGTCAAAGATAAAATCGCAGTCCATTGGATTAGACTTGTTATTGAGAAGGCGCGTGTAATTCAACAAGAACGGGTTTACAATCAGGCGACAAGGGACCCGAGACTCAATGATAGCCGTATCAAAGGAGAGGAACGCGAGGAAATCATTGCCAACATACAGGACGAATTATATGCGTGGGTCATCCTGCAACCCGAGGATCGATACAAGGCATTAAATGAAGAGTCTCGTAATTATCTGTTTCTGCTGTCGTGTACAGTCAGTCTGCTGACCATTTTTCAGATATGAACAATGACTTGCGCCCCGGGGATCATTACAATGTTCTACTGTCGCTTCGGGGTCTCGATCCGCATCGCGACAGCCCTTGTGAAATTCTGCATACCGATCTTTTGAGCGAGGATAAATATGTGTGGCATGAAACAACCAAGGCTTGGAATGATGCTCAAGGTGAACTGTTTGCGGCCCGGCTTCAGTCTAAACATAATGCCTATTCGGGCCAGCTATCTGGTTCAATATAAAAAGTCACTCATCGGGAAGCAATTCAAGGCCCTACAGCAGCTTGCGGTTTTCCAACTCGGTGAGAAGTTGTGTTCGCCGGAAGTCTTCGAGCTCTGGAAAGCCAGTGGTGTCCTTGCTGCGCTGCTTTGGTACCCTGAAATAAAATATATGGACGAGTATTTGGTGAGCTATATCTAATCAGTTCATTTGTTCATTTCGTGGTATTCAAATGAATTTTCAGGCCGATCCTGAAGTTGCTATTGACAACGTGCTGGACCGATGGGCAATTGTCGAGCCCTCTCGGATTACGGTCAGATACAAACTGCATGTTCTGCCCCATATTCCAGAGGCCATCCGGCGGTTTGGACCAAGCATATTGTTTGCTACGGAGCTCTTTGAGTGCTGGAATGCGGTCTTTCGCCTTTGTAGTGTTCTGTCAAATCATCAGGTGCCAAGTCTGGATATTGCGACAACATTGGCCGACATGGAGAGGTTTAAACATCAAGTCAGCGGTGGTTGGTGGAAGGAAGAAGATAGCGATGAGTGGACTCAAGCAGGTCCACAAATACGTACATTCTTGAAGGGAAACAAGCAACTTCAACGTCGCCTGGGGTGGACACCACCCGATGCCTTGAAACCAGGCAAAATTCGATTTTTGACCGACACAATGAATCTTACTAACTGAAATTTATTTAGGGAATATTAAGAGACTGTCGAAGGCAAAACGAACATCGGGGCCATGGAAAACCATTCTTGGTCCACATTGCAGTGAAGCGACAAAGGAACCATCCTCGAACATGAATTGGACTGACTGCAAATATGCCGTTGCCCGGTCAGAGGATGTCTGCTTTGTCGGCTCATGGGTTTTTTTCTTGGACGGTGTAAAGGCAGGTGTGGTACCTCTACACTTCTCGTACTTGCTGAAATTTTGTGCCTCAGACAATTGTGGGACGCATTGCAAAGATCTTGATTTCCGAGGGTACCAGTTCGGACCTGGAAACTGGTGCACTGGCGGTTATTGAGCACTTCAGTGTTTCAAACGTCAACGATGAACGGCTAGACATGCTTCTCTTAACTCGCACTGCAGAGAAATCTACTGTGAAACCCAAGGTAATACGAAAACTGGCAGCAAAACTAGCACTCATCCCTTTCAGAATATGTTGTTCACGTTCAATGCACAGCATGACTGTCAGCATTTTTCATGTCCGGTAGTGCAGGTTCCTGGACCAAATCAAGAACGCCAACAATCGAAACTCATTCGCAAGATGAGGGTCCATTCAGAGGATTCCCGGTTTCACATTAATATGCATGGTCTTCACAACCCGCATATCACTGTGGGAAGTAAAAGAACTTAGCCGGAGTACCCTTGAAGTACTCGGAGGTAGTGTCCAAAGTACCCACATGTAGTACCTTGAGGTACTCCGGTGTAGTACTTTTGGGCAGAATACACACCTCATTTGAGTACTCGAGGTACTACGTCCCAGTACTTCCAGACAATACATCTGAGCGCTTTAAGGTACTACATAGTAGTAGCAAAGCACTACTATATAGGACTCCGTACCAGTACCATTCAATTGCAATAAATCTGGTATATTCGACTACTAATATTTACATGAATCTAGTTATTAGGAGACCATATCGAACTGACCAGTTCAAAACCTGTGAGGTTAATCATCAACTCAACCAGCAATGCGGCCAACCGAGAAGGGTTTACTCACTAATTGCTGGCAGAATATGGACCCCAAGGGGGTAGTAGCCTTCTTCGTCACTTCGTTACTTCGCTTATTTTCACGAAACCTCGTCACTTTGATCGCATTTAGGGAAAGTGCTTCCGATGATTTTCTGTGAAAGCTCGTCAGGTGAGTAAATTCTAATGAAAGTTCGTGAGCTCACAGTTCATCCGATGTTGAACATCACGTGGCACGTTCGACCCTTCCCTTCTACCATTACCACGACCATCGCGCCTGCGCAAGGAATCCGCGGGATCGCGGCAACGCGCGCCGACATCCAAGACAGAGCTTCCACCGCTGTAGTGCGTGTATGACACTCCCTTCCGTGCTGCATACCCGACATGGACACAAAACTCGCACCGTGACAAGAGCAGCATCGATATCTCCTTCACTCGGAATCATGCAGGAATAGGGCGGGCGGTTTTTTTTATTCAGCATTCCGGTAAGCAGTTGTTTTGGTATTCCATGGCTTGCGTAATGCACGGCCCCGGGAAAACGCGGCGCGAGGCGCAGAAGGCTGGAACTGGATGTGTGGACATCGCGCGCGCCAGAGGCGCGCTTGATACAATTGCTTCTGCGCATCGCATCGCACTGCGTTGCGGCCGGAAACTCCGTTGCGCCGCAGCGGCTTGGCAACGGCGCGCGTCGGGGAGCCGTCTTCTACTCCGCGTAGGAGTGCTTTCTCCTCGTTAACGGCCGCCGTAGCATCCACACTAAGCAATCATGATCATGTACTCACACACCTTACATATTTTTGCACCTACATGTATTTCAGCGCTGCAATTGCATATCTGTTAGACAGTTGTATTCTCATTGAGAACATGAGCTTTATCTAACTCCCCCAGTGGTAGTTTACGGTACAGTGGTAGGAAGAGGTTCAATGTACATAAAGTGACGAAATTTCGATGGGCTAGCGAGAAGTGACGAGCTTTGGCTGAAATTTTGCTGAACTTACGAACATTCATTGAATGCCATCAAACTGACGAACTTACACGAATTTAACCGAAGTAACGAAGTGACGAGTTTGGCGCGGACTCACCCCAAGGCTAAGACATTATTAGTTAGGCGCGCAGACAAATTACAACACCCAAATGACTTACCATTCCAACTCACGAACGGTCAAGCCTCGTCTGTTCTGGAAAACCCAAAATCAACACTAAATTACGGACAACGAAGAAGAATACGTACAAAGGGGAAGGGTAAGAAACGTCGGTATTGTTTGTGCAAGGTCTCCTTGGAAGTTGGGACTAAATTAAGTTAAGACGGTGTTGGTGTCAAGGAAGAAAAACCATCAACGCGGCAAGGAATATCAGAATCGTTACGATACGTCCTGCCGAAACATGGCTCAATTTCGGAGACATACATTTATTTTGTCGCTCAATGCCGTGGAGTCAACAATCTATCAATTGACGACCAGGATCCGGGTGGAGATGCGCTATACCAGATTTCAGGCTGGGGAAGAAATTAGTTTTGCATATGAAGGACTGAAAATGAGGTTGTCGGAAATATATGTATGAGTGAGAGGTAACCGTTAGTCCATACCTGTAAATGAATAATAAGCCGAGGAGGGGCCGCGGGCGGGTAGGAGGCTCAGATGGCTCGAAGTTTGGTAAAAGTGAGTGTAGGTAATAGTCGCGCATCGAAAACGAACGACAGGGAATTCCTCGTGCTAGATCAGCCCATATTCATGGCATCCCTTGGAACAGCCAAATCGCTATGCAGCAGGAGACAATCGGCATACGACCCAGGTAAGTGAGAGTGGTATTGAATAGAAGAATGTGCTTACTCGATAAGAAATCACCGAAGAAGCAGAAGCAAGTGCACAGGAAAAACAGGGAAAATAGCGATTGAACGCGGGCACTGACCTTGAGAAAATCTGACGACGAAGCATGCTGCACATTCAGGAAAACCGGAGCTGGACAGGACGTACGCAGGGCTTCAGAACGGACCGCGACGGCGGTGGACAATTGTGAGCGGGTGTGGCACTGACAAAGAGCCATCAATGACATAACTAATCACACGAGCAGTAGTTCGTCCCAAATACAAGGACGTGAAGGGCTGGAGTGTCATCTGCCGCACGTAAGATCAAGCGCAAAGGTCACGTGAAGGTCCTCGACAATAATGATGGCTCGATACTGATGCTAGTGATCGATACTTAGGTTCGGTACAAGCCCCGTTCTGACGAAGCCGTGAGATGCCGCGGTCAACCATCAAAACCAAACAAGCCACGCGCGCCTTCGTCAGAAGGGGCTTGCTTCAGACTGCCGAAATCGTGGGGGGTTGGAGATGCCCCCTCAGCACATCTGGATCGTGTCAGGGCATAACGGCCATTTAGTAAAACATTTAGTTCATCAATATAGCTACAATATTCTCCTTTGGTGTCCAGCAATACGTGCAGTATTCATTGAGATCTTGACGGCGCAAGAGGAGTCAAAACAGCATTTTTTGGATTAGCCTCAAAAATATTTATTTTAACACATCTCACCATGAGATTCAGATCGAAAGTACTAAGGTAGGTGACATTCGCATCCATCGAATCACGTGATTCAGAGCGTGACACCGCCTTCCCGCCCATACTAGTCGAGGACCCTTGATTACCGGTTGGTAGGTCAGATACCGGGTTCGGACAAAAATTTCGAATTGGCCGGTCGAGGTCGGATTGGAATTCGGACAAAAGCTCTGGACAATGGTAGGAGCCCAGATCGAAAATTCGGACACCAGATCCACCGCCAGTCGAGGTCAGATCGAAGTTCGGACAATGCTGTGCGGCGGCGTGCCACTTTGGCGATTACCTTACTCGGCGTCCTTTGTGATGCAAGCCACTGCCAAATTAAGCAATAGATTTTGCGCGCTTTGAATGCACAGACAATGGAAAGAAAAAATAGTTGCGTTGAGTTCGAACTCTACTACAATTTACATCTGTCTTTCTGCTTTACATTTCCCTATTACCATGGACTCCGCCAAAGACTCAGAAATCATCATTCTCGATGGCGACGACGACAATCCTGCTTTCCAGTGGGTACCCGCTGAATGGATTGCACAAGGGAAAAAATATGAAAATGTTCCCGCCCATGTTGAGGCGGCTCGCCGCCATATCATGCAGATCCCAACCTCAGTACAATCTCATCTCCCACCTAAATCCTTGTCAATATCGCGACTTCTCTTATATAACTTGCCGCCAATTGCCCGCAACGATAAACCGATGGATGCGGAACAGATTTATACCACAGCGGAGCCTACACGGAATATAGAGGATTTGCTGCCCTTCCTCGCAATACCCTCACGCCCAATGCTGAAAAAAATGGTTAACGATTTCGGACAGGCATGGTTCGATGGGAATAAATCACTGCATACCTCAGTTAACCCGGAAATCGCATATCCATTCTGGGCGTTGCCATACTGGGGCGAAATCCTTGATGCGTCCGAAGCCAAAGGTAGATGGCTTCGTGCAGAGTGCTGGCTTCACAACACTGGAGGGACAGACGAAGAAGTGGAGCTGAAGCTCCAAGTCCGGGGGATATGGAGTGTTGTTGGGTGGCAAGAAAATTTACCTGGCTTTGGCCGTTTGCCAATGGAGGCGCTGGGCAAGCTCTTCTCAGATGATTATCTGGACAGTCGGATCGTTGATGCAATGCTCACATTGCTATCGTTGCGGGCAAGGATTGCTGGCGACGAGGCCTTGATCATCGGGACCACATTCGCCGAATACATTCGCCTTCTTCCACCAATTATTGACGGGACACCTTCCGGGGTAATCACCACAAGTGTCGGAGGTCAGAAGTACCTGAAGAAATATGGGTTGTGGTTTCAAAAAAGCAGCCACAAAAGACTGTACAACGTACTCTATCGGCCTGTGAAACATTGGACCACCTCCTTTGTCAATTTTGAAGACAAATCTATCAAATACGGGGATGGTTTGAACTGGAGTCGTCCACAAGACTTCAGCGAGGGGCTTCAAGCTTGGATCCGTGAATACCATGGAGTGGAATTTTGTCTGACGGATGACTTGCCGTGTGCAGACCAGACAGACGGCTTCAATTGCGGTATTATCGCTGTTAATGCCATCGCCCACAACGAATTCGGGGACGCACTGTGGACAAAGAAAAGGGCGAAGGCAATGCGAATGAAGGCCTTTTGTGATATTTTCGAGCATTCACAATCGGTAGAGGTTCGTGCATATTTCGTTTCATTGGATTTGGTGTCAAACCAAGACTTTTAACAGAGTATCGCATCAGCGCCAACTATCGTCGACCCCACTGACTCGGCAGAGAATTTACTTGCCGTTGATGTCGACATCAACGATGAGCTGTTACCGAGCGTTGACGTAGCGACCATAGGCACCGAGTTCGCCCTCTCCGAGGCTATCCAGATGGCTCAGACGGCTATCGAGTCTCCGAGTCCTGAAGGCGCGGACGAGATATGTGTTGAGGAGCTGCGAGCCGACTCAGTGATGATAGGCACCGAATTCATCCAGGATCCCGAGGATATACAGATGGACATTGACCAGGCCACCGCTCTGGATGAACAACCGAGTTCACAGCCCAGCCGTGGTGTAAAGCGAGGCGCAGACGAGATCGAGGACGTGAAGGAACCAAAGAGGAAACTCGCTAAGACAGCGGAACAACCGGGCCGCCATCCCCTCGCTCCACATCAAACGCGTCGGTGGCGTCGCGCTCGAGTCCAATTGCGGTCGGAAAACCCACAAATAATGGCAAGAACTCGATGAAGTCTAAGGCTGTGGCAAAGTCCAAGGCCGAGTCTGCACCAGCCCCCTCATCTTCCGATTCCTTTGTTGGCATGAGCCTATCTGCCACCACCGCCCGAAATCTGCGAGCTGCGGTGAAAGCCGGGACATTCCAGGCCTCAGCGGCGAAAACAGAGAAATTTCAGAAGACCTGTCGAGGGTTGGATGCCGATGCCACCTTTGAATCGACCTGCATGAAGGTGCAATGCTCGACTTGCAAGGTTTGGGTGGGGATGCAAGAGCCGTACAATACCTCAAGGTTCCGCATGCACACAGAATCACCGTGCTCTCCTCCACCACCTCCTGTCAATACCATAAAGAATTTCTTCCTGCAGACGGCAACGCGTCCCAAGCCAAAGGAACCAGTGAAACGACCTCAGAAAATTTCGAGACCATGTCCTGGGCTCACCGCTTCTTATGATGAGCAGGTGGGTGTGTACTTGGATCGAACTGTTGCCACTGGAGGAGGGGCTCGGGCGGTCGGGCACTACAGCGAGGAATTATTCAAAAAACCTTATAGCGAACTTAAGGAGCGTCAGAAGCAGCAAGTTCTGACTGCCCAGATTCATCGGCGCACCTGGAGAAATGACACGAGTCCAGGTATCGTGGCAACCTTTTCGACAAAATGCCTCGCAACCGTCGAGATCGACCCCGGATCAGCTGCCTCCCCGTGCGACAAATGTCGCATCGTCCACTCCTCGAGGAGTTATCAGACTGCGATAAATAAACCGATGCCCAAGGCAGAAAATCTACGTTTTGTTCCCAACGCACACCAGAATAAGCATGCAGGGATGTTATTTGCGCGATTCCAAGGTCTTGAGGCACTCATGTCTGAGGTAATCCGTTTCTTTAATTGTTAGACTCCATTTTTATTCACATTTATCGCCCTCAGGAGAATTCTCATTCGCTTTTAAGACGCTATGTTCTCCATGTATTGAACGGTGATTTCAAGGACGACAAAGTCTTCAACGGGATCATAGAGGCAAAAATCTTGGGCAAGGCTCGCGAAATCAAGGGCTTGGGGAACCAGAACTTCAAACATAACGAAGATGTCGATAATCTCTTCGGCCTTGTTCACTCGATTAGCCCGCGTGCATATCGAGAGATCTCTAAACATATTCCTCTCCGCACTGAGCGTTCAATCAAGCACAAGATTTCCACATCACCGAGATTTCCCTTGGGGATAAAAGACGCGACCTTCGACTTCGTAGAAAAATACTGTGAAGATTACGGCTATCCTCGTGGAGCCCCACTCTCGCTCGCTGTCGACGATACCAAGCTTTTCTCAGCATTGCGCCCGCTCTATGACGGGGAAAAGCAGAAGTGGTTTATCGTGGGCGCAATCGGCGAGCCCATCGAGGTCCCTGATGTCGACGCACTCCATGCCACCTTGGATCGCCTGACTAAAACCCCTCCAACGATGGCTACGAAGGTCGGTTTCCGATTAAATAATCCTGGCATTTTATCTGACCATTCAATAGCTTCGCCTCTGGACTCTCCAAATTCCACTTCCGCGAGTGCCACCTCTTGTCCTTGCAATTATGCCGATCGAGTCAAAGGTTAAAGGACCCCAGCTTGCAGAGTGGCAACTTCGTCTCATGAAGGGGCTGATCGCGCGTGGCTTCCGAATTACTGCTAGTGGCGGAGATGGTGCCGCTGTGGAACGTGATTGTCAATGCAGACTTGCCGCTGCCAGCAAGGCTTTCGAATTTCGAATTAAGCATCCAGACCCCGATTATCCCGACATCGTCGTTGAGCTCTGGGAATTGGACGGTAACATCTGGGTTATTATCCAAGATGCCAAACATGGTCGCAAGACATTCCGGAATAACGCTGCGTCCGGTGCCCGCGGCCTGGTTCTGGGTAATTTCGTCGTCTACTTTGAGCAGATGTACACCCTTGCGATGCAGCCTGACTCACCGATGTATCCACGGGATTGGAAAAATCGCGACCGCATGGACGACCCCGCCGCTGCCCGTCTTTCTTCTGCCGACACTCTTGAGCAAGCAGCACAGGATCCCACAAAAAATCTCGGCTTAGTGGTCTACCTCTTCGTCTTTGGGGAGTTAATTGACGCGTACCAAAGTCATACTCTCAGTCATCATGAACGGGCCAAAATTGCGATCCGTACCCGCCTTTTTCTTCGTACATGGCGCTTGTACCTTCAGAAGGCAGGCTACTCGGAGGCTCGCCATTTCATTTCCAAGGAGGCCTTCGACATCTTCGAAATCCTCGTGAATGGAATCCTTGGTCTAATCATCATTCACCGAGATCATCTTGGCGGCAAATCGTGCCCCCTCCTTCCTTGGTTCGTCGCAAGTGAACCCAATGAGCATGCCTTTGCTGGTCTTCGTGACGTTTCCGAGGACTTCACGCTCCAAGAGGCGATCCTCATTGTTCCAAAATTACGCGCGAAGATGCAGGCCGCAGTCCAAACTGTTCTGAAGGCCTCCGACTTCAAAAAACAAGCCTCAGGATATTCACACACCTATTTCACCAAAGACGACGTCGATTTCGCGCTTCTGGCCCAGTACCCGACCGATTTGGAGCTCTCAGCCGCGTATGGAATTGCTACCGAGGAGAACAATTGTTTGTGGTCCCTGCTCGGTATCCATCCCAACGATATTGCGAATGCCCCGGATCCAGGCATTACGCTAACAGCTCTACCCGCTCCAGATCCGGACTTTGAGGCGTTGTATCTCAACGAGGACCTAGATGTCGTTGAAACGGCCGAACCAACCGCTGCGGAACAACTACAGCAAGTGGTGGACAGCTTAAAGAGTGCTGTAAATATTTCTCGTGCAGGCGACGAGGAATTGGATGCATGTGTTATGGCTTCAGTGGCGCTGGCGATGGAAGAACTGGGGAGAATGTACGTGCCACCTCTTTTTTTAACATTTATTATTCTAACTGATCCCACAGTGAGGATCTTCCTGCGAGCAACCCTGAAAGATTCGTCGAAATTCAAAAAGAAATTGCACACGCTATGGCCACTCAACCCACTGCCTTCGTCGCGCTTCTGCAGGGAATGGCGAATGCGACACTTGCACAATCCACCGAGCAAGAACCTGTATCTCCTCCCACGTCTCGGTCCCTTGTCGATGTCTCGAGCAGTGATCTTGCTCCGCTTGTCGCGTTGCGGCGGGAGCATCAAACACGGGAGGAACGCATGGGTGTTCGAACCTATAAGGGATCCGGCACCTACAAGAATCCCAAAACCGGTGTTGAGAAACCGCTGACTGAGCGGCAAATTCTGGCGCAGAAAATGCAGGCAATTGTGCGAAGGGATCAGGAGCGCGGCTCAAGCACGGGTCTCAACCGAATGGTGCGATGGACAAATGGCGCCAGCTCTGCCCCTGTCCCAAAGACCGGCAATGCAGCCAACGCGGAACTCGTTGCAGGTGGCCGTGCGAAAGACGCCATGAAACGACGTCGGACCATCTTCGGGAAGGTGAAATGCATCTCAAGGGTGGTAGAAGCGGGCATTGGCAGTAAATGTGAGCTGGTCGCGGGTCTCTATGGCTTCGCTATGCTTGGATCTGAGATTTTTCTTGCACGAGGTAAGTCCGAAGTTACATATTCGCATCCGAATCCTTAATTTGTTTTCTAGTCATCACGATGTATTCCAAGAATGGAGGGAAGGCTGGAGCCCACTCATGGGTTCCCACCTGCGACACGATTGGCTCGCTGTCCTATATGATTGTACAGCTGTATCAACACTCTTACCGACGACAGTTCAAGTTTAGCGACCGCAATTATGCGGCCCTCGGAACTTTACGGTTTGCGCATCTCCCTTCAAACTCCTTCCTTTTCCTCCTACCTCAAGGAAGCGATGCCGAGGCCGTAAATGAGTTCCGAGACCATGTAGAGATTGGTCTACGGGCTCAGCGGGTTTTCGAGGAGCTTCGTGCGGAGAAGGAAATGTTAGGGAAGGCAGTCGCAAGCCTGAACACAATCCGACGGAAAGGGAAAGCAAATGTGAATATTTTAGACATAGAAGAGGAAGAGGAGTCACCAGAGTAATAAAGAGATTTTTTGCGATTTTTTTACGGCTTCTGAAGCATTTTTTTCGAAAAATTTGAGGTCAGATGCAAAGTTCGGACAAAATTTGGACAAACGGCTCGCTAGAGGCAGAATTCGGACAAAATTTTCGAGATGGGGCAATGTGAAAGTTCGGACAAAATTTTTTGAAAGGCCAAAATCGGTATCTGACCTACCAACCGATAATCAAGGGTCCTAGCCACCGGGCGTCGATTCACCAGCGAGCTCGATATCCTCCCGCATTGGACAGTCGGCCGCGAAATTGACGATGCGGTTGTGGAGCGGCTGCAGACGTTGGTGGTTCAAGGACACCTGGTCATGAGCTTTCCACGCGGCTCGGGATGATGTCTTCAATTCATATTCAAGTCTGAACCGTACGTTCCTGAATCCTCCTCATCCTTTGAATATTGACACCAGGCAGTTCCTGTGGGGATTACATGATTTTCGCGTTGGATTTGTGTCCCAAACCTCTATATCTCGTGCACTTGTTTATTTTCGGGGTGATAACACCGTTCCAGTGTTAGCCTCCATGTCTTGTCGCAAGTCCTGAGAGAAAGCGGTCTAGCATGGAATGCCGGTATTCTTGATTTTTTCACTAAACAGAAATTGACAGAATTGACTCGCGGACTGTTCGACGCGGATACACAGAAAAGCGCAAAAGTTAGCTTGTGGCCAAATGTTAGCTTCAGAGTTTATATTTGCATAAAGGGTGAGGCCGCTAATCACTGGTTGTTTGGCCGGACTCCACCGCGAAATGGTATGGGTAGGGCTGTGGTGTGGTTTGACTGACTTGGAGGTCGAAATGCTCGCCGCACCGGAGAGTCTCGTTTCCCTTAGACGACTCACCGCACTTTCGCTGAACAGTCCACTGCGGATAGAAGTGAGCTGACGTGCAAATAAAGAACGGAGGCTCGGCACACGGATCCACACTGTAAAAATATACATTCAACTTCCACCGGATCCTCAGGGTCAGGCACGGTGCCACATAACCTTCTCTGACGCTCCTCTGGCACGGTAAAAAGGAACTGGGACACAAATCTGGCTTGAGTGGCCGGCAGGTTCCTCCCGCGATCGATATCGATGTCAAGTTGTGGTGCATGCCTCCAGCTGAGCTTTTGACTTGACTTTTGAATGTATCACTATGGCTCCCAGGCTGTTGGTTTCACGTGTGGCTAGAATCTGAACAGGGATCCAAAACCGAATCAGAACGTCATTGGTATTCGAATTCCGGGATGGAGCATAACTGATGTGCCTGCAGGTCACAAGTTCGATTAAACTTTGGTGCCACGGCATAGCATAGAAGCGGTTGTTTTCACGCCACGGTTAATAATAAAAGTGGAACCGTGAGGTCGCTCAGGAAAGATGGTACGCCCTGCAAAATGGCTAGTTCGTTCTATTCGTCCCCTGATGGCTTGAACGGGAACCTGACGGCAAAAGGGTTTAAAGAGGCTCTCATGATTGTGCTCGCCTAGTATTCGTTCACGTACCCAGCCCACGATTGGTAACGATAAGTTCTATCGCCGATACGACTGCATGATTCCGAATCTCGTCCTTACCCATTTTTAGCACGACATTGGGAGCCGCGCGCGGCTTTGCTGACGAGGGTGCGACCTTCCTTTACCAGACTAGGCGGTACATTGAAATATATAAAGCCTCCGTCATTTTCCCCTGATCTTCGCATTCATACATATCACAATGCGCACACTTTTGCTTGTCGTCATTACTGCAGCTACAGCGGTTGCCGCCACCCCGTCGTCGTTCTCCTTTTTCTTCCCGAATGCCGCACATTTGCCTGACCACTGCCCAGATCGCCACAGTTGACTCCGTTGCGCGTGTGCCAAATGTCCTAATTCCCGCCGTGTGGATGTGAGTTACTCTAAATTCTGAGGCATATCCCGGTCTATTGATGCAATGTAGATGCGATCCCCTCATGGACCAGAGCAAGCGGATGCCCCAGGCTGGAGACGGGCTGGGTGCACTGCGGATGCCCCGGGATGGAAGCGGGATGGTAAATGACAAGTAGGAAATAAGTGCACAGACGATGCACCCGGGTGGCGGCGCGCAGAGTCATAGGCGCTGATTAAATACCTGGAGCCGTTTTTATTTGTGGCCCAAAACATATGTATGATTGTCTCGGAGAGCAGTTGTTGTTAATCGTCATTGAAATAGCAGCAAAGACATAGCGCGCGATCTACAAGAGCTCATCATTGGCGCAACAAAGTCAGGCTTGCCCGGAACTTTTATTGAGGGATAATATCACGATAAAAGTCGCCAAAGTGACCATTAGCCTAGCGAGACGGCCGCGGCGAAGGTGCCGTCGGCGTACTTGGGCGTGCAGGGGTGAATATTAGATAGGTACGATAAGGATAATTGAGAATGAGAGACCACTGCAACTATGAAGAGTGCCGACGTCCAAAACAAATCTGGGACAAACTTTACATCCATGGAACCCAGGCATGAATTACCGAACGTTACACCCAGACCCGGAATGCCGGGCCAAATAAACCATGGGATTCCGGCCAGCGGAAGTGGAAGCAATCAACGAAGCCTGGAGTACAAGCGAGTCATTGTAGATATCGCGAGAATGTGCGAATCGATACAATCCCGGCAAATCTCAGACCAAAAGGCAGACAACCAGTGCCTAAGAGAATTTATGGGCCACTGCAGGAGCTCGATCATCTATTAGTAGCTTTGAGACGGCTTGCAAAGGACGATGATCACAGTCAAGCAGGAAGGGGCCAATAGGTGACGCCAAAATATATACGGAGGCATTTATGGGTGGCGTGCGTACCATTAGAGCTAGAAACTGTGCGCCAACCGAGAGCGAGAGATGTCTTAATGGCTAGGGACTGATACAGCAGTACCAGCAGCCATAGCCGAAGTGGGGAAACAGAGTGAAAGCTGAGGGATCTATCGTCCGGCGAGAATTAATATATACAGATGAATTCCCGAGAGGGAAACACGCCATCACCAGTGTAGAGTATCAACGCGCACCACGGAAGAGTCATAGACGACGCAAGAAGTTCCAAGAACAAGCATTGAACAAGTTTGGAACAAAGCAGCCGGTGTGAGACCTTGGAGAAAACTGAGAGAGATCGCGCAGACAGGCAGGAAAGTGAGCTGGAAGCTAGAGGGAGAACTATGTTCGGGATGGTATTGGGAAGGTTGCCGAAGTCGAGGGACAAGGGCAACAGACAAGCGCCCGCACTGCCATCGTGCCACGTGTCAGTGCACCGCCACACAACTTTCTTTCTCTGCCATCATAACCAATTCATAACAACCGCTTTGCTTCTGGCGCTGCTGGCTTAGTTATGGCGATTCCTGGCACAGCGCACAGCGGACAATTTACTACTGCATCTGCGGATGAGATTGTAGCTTGCGGGGTGGAAAATTGAATTCACCCCCGGATTTTGCCCCAGATGATTCATCAAGGGATGATCGAATAAAGGAAGCCACTCAGTGAGATTTTCCAGATTTAGTAGTAGAAAAATCACTTGAAGATCACGGAAATCACTGGAACTCGGGAGCATCAAGAGGGAGCGCGAGCGTTGGTCGCCACTCCAGAATGCCGAATATTGAGTGTTGCCGCAGATTCCAAGCAGGATTCAAGATTTCGTTGAAAAGAGCCATTCATGGTCGTGGCAGGCAGTGCGTTGCATGGCGGGACGCCATCCAGGGCTTTGCTTCCATGCCGACGGTGTGTTTTCTCCTGACTCAGATCCCTCCGCGCCGTTTAAATTGTAATCCTCCCTACACCATTGAGGAACGCCAGGCTCCAAGTTGCTCTGCATTTTCACCTACTCTTTGAACTCCAGCCATTCACTGGGGTAGGTTTGTCTCAGTCTGACATCTGTGCTCCTTCTTCCCCTCTTCGCCCTAACTGTAACTCAACCTTCGTTTAAATACGAGCGTCAATCTGCCGGTAGCTATGTCGCCTCTGCCCGTGCTGTGTTCTGCTACGGAATCTGTATTGCTCATTCTCTTATTCCTTGAAGAGAAGTTGGTGATGCTAACAGCATTCCAGATGACATTGGAAAAAGTCGCTTCCCCCATCAACGGTAATCCATCAACGATGGACTGCGTAAACATCTCTGCATCGCCTCAATGGCGAGGCATTTCCACTGCCCAGCGCTGCTTTGACTCGCTAAGTAGCAACACGATGCCTCTTCGTTGCGTGTGGCGGCGGATTGATTCCGATGTATGCCGGCAGCACAATTTGGGACCAGTGAGCTCACAAATCCATCAATGAATCAGCGCTGACGGGTGTTGTACAGCGGGAGTGTAACAGCGTTTCCCGTAGGTCATTTCTAACCTCTTCGATATAAACTCTAGGCATGGATGGTTTTTAATCACTGCATTGGCTCCAATGATGTGGTCCTGGAGGCTAGCACTCCTGCTCACTGTCTGTGGCACCACACACCGATCATGTGCCCTCGTTGTGCAGAGCACGCGAGTCCCGCTTAAGGCTCGGGACCAACAAACCGGCGCAACATTGCAGGCAATTCCAATTCCGTCGGGTTCAGGTACGCTGGACCGACCTGATATTCGGGTGGGTGGATCGCACTATGGTCAGTGAACTCGTCTCACACCGATAACGGCATTAGTACGCTGCGAACATCACTCTCAATGGACAGGGTGAGCCAAGAGCCGTGCGGCTTCGGCTTCCCAACCGCTGACCCATGGCCTGTGTCATAGATTTCAGGGTCGCAATTGATACTGGGAGCGCAGATCTATGGTAAGCTGCTCGTCCGACTGCCTCCAACGATCTTGTTTTATCACCAGGTTCTAGGGTTGTTCCACCCAAAGACTTCGGCTTCAACGACACAGGAATCCCGATCGTAGATGGGTATCTTGGAGGGAACGTCGACGGGACCATTGGATTTGCATCCATGGAACTCGGCGGATACTCATTCAAGTCGCAAGGTGCGTTGTCGCCTCTTTTATACAAAGGCTCACCATGTACCACTCCGCAGCCTTTAACAATGCCACGACTGTGCGTGCAATATATTCATTAATACCACACCGATGACTGTTCATAATTTACATTGGATGTACAGGCCGGGCTTGGCGGTATTGTTGACATCGGCTTGGATGGACTCATTGGTTTATCATTCGGGGCGCCCCGGATTAACCCCAATTTCCGACACCCTGCGGAAAAATGGCAGAAATGCAAGTCTGGGCCAACCCTTCCTCTTCAACATCTTCGACCAGACACCCCTGAAAGACACTTCATCGGTATCTCGCTCTCAAGGACTGACGATTTGGAGGGGTCTGCGGCGGCGTCGTTCAGCATAAACGAGGTCGATCCAGCCTACGCCGCGGTACTGGACGCGCCGTTCATCCCACTTTTCCCTGCCGACAGCGGTGCATGGAGCATCCTGCTCGACGGCATTTCCGTAGACGGAACCAACATCACCTTTCCCCCTTCTACGGTACCGGAACTCCCAGTGGGAAGGCGGTGGCGATCATGGACACGGGGACCCCGACCGCCCTGATCCCGGAGCTACTGGTCAATGCGATCTACTCCCAAATCCCGGGCGCGCGATTGGAGGCTTTGAAAGGGTCGAATGTGTGGACCGTGCCGTGTAACACGACGAGCATTGTTTCTGTACAGATTGCGTGAGTGTGTCCTCACAACACTCCACACAAGTACCTCCGCCTGACACTCGCTTCGTTCCAGGGGCCAGGCATTCCCCATCCACCCGCTGGATTTATCCGACGTGCTGTTTGACAACACCACCAACCGGGACGTCGCCATATGCGCAAGCCCGTGGAGTTCTGGCTCCGGAGGCGCCCAGTTCGACGTCCTCTTTGGCGACTCGTTCATGCGCAACGTCTATTCAGTGTGAGTCCATCCCACCTATATCAGGTCACTCGATCCATTCCCCTCTGATCCTTTAACACAGCCTCAACTTCGGGGACTCCGTCGCGCATTCACCAACTGGGAATGCCTCGATGCAGCTGCTATCCCAGACGGATGCGACAGCCGCAATCGCGGATGTCCTCAACGTCCGCATGGCCCTTCTCGCGAGTCTCCCCGCCAGTGGGGTTACGGCCTCTTCTGCCATAATCTCGAGTCTATCAGCTGCCGCGACCCCCAGCGCAGCCGACGCCCCGGGAGCTATGCCCGGTCAAACAACACCCAGTGACTCGGGCAGCCCCTCCCCCACCGCCACGCCGCACATCTCGAGCGGGTCGTCAACCTTCGGTTCGGTTATCCAGGTAAATACATACGTATATGCGCCGATGCTCATTGCGCTCCTACGTCACCTGTTGTAACCTCGCTGGGCTATCTGGGTGGGGGATCATCGACAAGGTCACGGATTGTGAAGACGGTGGCCATGGCGCACTATTTATTTATGTCTTGGCAGGGAATGGCATTGTCAGTCGGATACTGAGTTCATGCACATTGGAAAATAGAAGGACTGTGATTCCCCGTAACAAAGATCTTTTGAACATCCTGAAAATTGGCCGTCAGAATCCCTCTAGCCGATGCCGCAGCGGTCAACTGGCTCGCTACTGCGCAGCGTCCCGGTCCGCCGGTGATTCGAGCACACCTCAAAGTAAATAGAGAGCTTGCGCAAAAGCCGCACGCGCCGCATGCGGCTTTTTTGCATTGCGCGAAGCCGCATGCGGAAACAAAAACTTGGGATTACTGAGAAACCAAGTCGATAGAAAGGTAGTTGAATAAAATGATAAGCAGAGGTGGGTGAAAAAATCTCATCTGTGCCTCAACTGGTGTGTGCGGGACGCGAAAACTGTGGGAAGTCTGGGTGGAGCCGGAGTGATGGTCGGAAAAAAAGGCCCCCCAGGCTACGCATCGACCAGACACCCACTCAAATTAATGCAATATAGTGTCATGGAGATCGGAGGGCATACTGAGCTCACAAAAACATAGAGCTAACAGGGCAGAAACCACGTAATTTTGCGCAATGCAAAAAAGCCGCATGCGGCGCGTGCGGCTTTTGCGCAAGCTCTCTAATGGCTCTGCCCCACCAAACCGACTTATCTTTAAATTGAGTGTTTTGGGAGGAAGATAGAGGTTATTGTATACACCATCTCATCGATGCGTTATTTTTTTTGTGGATTGTAGCCACTTTTAAAGACGTCAGAAGAATTGCCCGTCACGCGAGGTGAGTTTGGTGGCTATATAGACCCGTCGACACTCAAAATTCAGTGTGGTTGGTCCGTTAGGCCCATTCTAGGCTTCGTGCTGAGAACTAATCAACGAGGGCGGAATGTTGGACGATCGAAAATATTCAATAACGCGTCCAATTTCATTCACAGCCTCGCTTTTATTCGTACATACTGAACAGCGAGATCCCACATTACTGTGCAGAGCCGGTTGACCGGCCCTTCCTGCCTGGAGATCTTGCATTAGTGCCCCAGACTGTGTTGTACTCCTTCTATCATTCGGAATTACTTGTGGGCAAACCTCAGCGAGCCAGTGTTCACTTGACTGAGATCCGAGTTCATGCAACGTTCATGTCTCGTACTGAATGGACAGGAATGGGGCTTGAGAGGCAACAAGGAATCACCTGCAAGGGGGCACCCCACTACGTACTTACAGAGCCCACGCGATGGCGGAGCACACTCGGGACTCGGGCGATCCAAGGCGAATTATGCTCATCGTTGAACCCATTGCGCGAACAATTCTGGTTTGAATCGAAGATGTGCCACTCACACCGGATTGCCGAATTTCTGATTTTCGCATAACACTTGTTGCTCTGATTATATCATGCACCTAGTACACATATCTGAAGTCGCGATTCTGTCTGTCCGTCAGATCAAGGAATTCCTGTGGGCGTGTTTGTCAACCCAACAGCGAGGACAGCCGAGGACACTAAGGCACCTTGTCAACCTTCACCTTCTCCATCCTACCTGAACCGTCGCCCGCAGGCCGCTCGACATAAACATCATCGTATCCGCCATCCCGTGTAGGCTCAGCGTCACGTCTTTTATTCTCTGCGATGAGCAGGAAGCGAATCGCGAGGACGAGGACCATGCAGCACGCGTAACAGATGCCAATCACGGTCCACGGGACGTGGTTGCGGGGTTTATATTGCGTCTGAGCCGAGGTGAGCTGCGGAAATAAAAAAGAAGAGGAAGGACGTGCCTGCCACATAAAGGGACCAGCGGCGTTGCCGATGCACTGCGAGGCAAGTGATCAGCGGAGACTTAAAAATAGAGGAGTCAGCGGACGCACGTATGCGCCGAGCACGATGGCGTTTGTAGTGACGCGCTTGGTGTGGCCCGCGGTGACAGACGAGACCCATGCGAGTGAGATGGCTGGGAATTTAATCACTTTAATAGCGGGGAATGAGATGAATGCATTAACCAACTTACTGAATCCAGGAATCCCAACACCTAGAGGGAAAAAGAAGAAGAATCCCGGTCATCAGGAACGATACACGTGGTACGCACCAGCAAGCCACACCGAAAATAGCAACCCAACCTTATTGCTCCACGGTAGCACATTCACAAGAATCGTCGCAAGAATATTCGGAATGAAGTAGATGAAGGCCACCCAGGCGCGGCTGTTCAACTTTGCAGCGATCGTCACGCCGGTCCAAATCGTGACAATCTCAATGACGCCGTCGACACAGCCAAGCAGCGTCGTTTGCAGGGCGGTGAACCCGAAGGAGGAGACGATGATTTGACGCTGGTTGCTGGACCGGGGTTAGTATCAGTAGGCTCGAAGATGGGGGGTTGTTCACATCAAACTGTTGAAGCAGCGGATTTATTTAGCCGCGTGACGGGAAGAATTTGATGAGCGGACGCGCCTGTTGGGTACATTGCCCAGCGCAGTAAAGAGCGCGAAAAGCCAGGTCTTGGGGTCCATAATAGCCTCCATCATCCTATACGTCAATGAATAAAGGTGCGAAATACGAGGGCCAGGGGAGACGTACTGCCCCTTCTTGAAGCGTTTGCTCTCCACACCAGTTTGATTTTCCTGAAAGAACAATTGGGCATCACGATATATCTGCCAGAAGAACACCAAGATACCATCAAGCGCATGACGGCCACGACACGTTCCTCCGGCGTCAGGAACCACGCATTTGTGGGGGAGTCGGGGAATAAAAACCTGGGCGTTTGAAGTTAGAAAGTGCAGGCGACGATGCTTGAGTGCGGGTAGGCGCGTACCAAAACAGGAGAGAAATAATGAAGGTGAGGATTCCCGTAATGATCATGAGCCATTGCCAGGGCTCAAAGCCCGAAGTCTTGATGTGCAGCGTTCCAAAGTGATGAAGCTCGAGATGATCTGGGCTAGGACGTGGTTCATCTGTTACGAATGGAACATGATTCAAATGCAGGGCTCGTACCCGTCCCGCTCATCAGGACTGTAAGAGGGCAGCACGTCAATGAGAAAAATATTTGAGGAGGGAGACTGACACCAATACCCGATGCGGAGCGTCTGCTCCTTACGAGTGTAGTACATGGACGATATGATCATGAAGCTGTAGGAGCTCAAAATATAAGTACGGGAGGGTATCAAGGGTTGAGGATGCGCACCCGGCTATTATGGAGCTGCACAGGAGGTCTGTAAACAAGGCGACAGAATCATAAATGACCAAGGCGTACCCCTCGAACATGCCCAAAATGAGGCGCACGGTGAACAGGCCGCGGAAGCTTGTACATGCGGCGTGGAAGCACAGTGCAACAGACCAGAGGAAGATGTTTATACTGGGCAACGTCATAATTCCTCGGCTGGAGCCCACGAGATGGAGCTATACGTACCTCATCCACTTCGCCACTGGGAAATGCTGCAACGCAAAATTTTGGGGGAATTGGGAAACGAGATAACCAAAGAAGAATATGGTTCCGAGCCTGCTGGCGAGTCGTCCGATTGGATGCAGCTGGTAGAAGTAACGCACCAGTTGTATCTACAGTGGGAGGGAACCGTCGGATCGGAAGCTGGAACTTGATATTAGGCTTACTGGTTTGTCGTCAGATGCGTAGCTTCTCTGATGCACAAACAATTAACTGGAAAATGGAAATGGAGGAGAACTGCGCCACTCACCTGATTCCCAGGATCGCAGAGCTAGCCAACGTCTGCTTATCTTTTCCAGCATTGTCGTAAAGTAGTCCTAAGTATCAATTGGAAGGTACGCACCCATGTATTGGATCCTACACATTCGGCATTAGACCATAAACCAGGTCAACGGCGCATTCTTACCCATAAAGCACTGGGAAAAGCGTGGTGAGCCAAGCACTTAGGATAAAAACCACCATACGTACTGAACATCAATGGAAGGATGTGATAGTCAATCTTTTTCCTGCCATGCGACATCGGGGTCTCGCCAGAGCGACAACTCGGGGGTGCTCACTGAACGCGCAGAGCCTCCGCCGGGTCAAGCTCCCCATGCTCGCCGTACACCAAAGCCGCGCCGGTATCGACTTCGTTTTCCGATACCTTCACCGCGCCGCGTTTCTCGTTGAGGTCCTTCTTGTCATCGGTCGAGTCGGTACAGGTGCTCATGGTAGTACGATAAAGCAGTGAGGTGAGTGGAGTGAAGAGAAAAGTTACTACTACTTATGGCAGTTGCAGTTCCTTAATCAACGCATTGTGATCCAGCTAGTCGATGTGCGCCAATCGGACCCGGGTCCTAGTAGCGGGAGAAAATCATCAAAGGTAGGAGTCCTTTAACATCGCACGAATACTCGTAGCTGGCCGCGGCCCAGAGTGCGTTCCAAGAAGAAGGGAATGGTCCTGAATGTTCGTTCGAAGAACACGCTCCTCAAATCATCGGCAAGAGGGTCAGATTCAAGGTCAGACGTGTGGGTGGCCATGACGGATGCCGATATTGGGTCAGTCTATGCTTGACCACCGGCTTCTCAGCGTCGAGGTTGACTGTACAGACATCCGAAAACAAAGTGAAGATTTTTCTTTCCAAAGTATATGAACGAAAATTATTAACCGCAGCCTAGTCTCTCCTAGACAGACGCTTCAACAATATTTGACGTCGTACCTCCGTTTGTTGAAGTCTGTTAGTAAGCGCGGGGGTCCGATCAGAGTAAAAACCTTGTTACATAATCATCGGAGTTTGAATTTCCTTGTATTCTCGCCGTTTTGACAGCGCAAAGCATTTTTCTCGTCTTCTTTCGGCGCAGACTCACTATTAGTGCATATCTGCGCTGATCTGCCTCTTAGGAATTACCCTAAACATCCTTGAATTAGGGTTTCAGCCCATGGCTCAAGACGACGTGACATAAATATGATGTATACCCATCAACTTAACATCTTCCACAGCAACGTCAAACGGCACTCAAAAAATCCAAATAAATTTGGGCAATCACAGAACATGTCTATCATTATGATCATTCTGCTTCTGGGGCGCGCGACATGGAGCAATGGGCTCATTTCATGATTATGTAATAAGCTTTTTACTCTGATCGGACACCTGAGCTTAAAACAGGACTAACCGCAGCCCGGTGCAGTGACACGCAGAATTTAACAACGCCCCTTACCGCCGGACAGAAAACATGATACGGCCCTCGGCATTCCAGTTCGATGGCGCGTCGAGGCATGACCATGGCTACTACAGGTCTACATTATGCAATTTACCGTTAATGGCGGAATCCATACCATGGCAAATTAACCATTCACCGGATTTCCTTCCCTGTGGAACATTTTATTCCAATCCAGGCGACGGTGGTCAAGGGTTCCGGTTACGTCGACAAGGCGAACATCTGTCCAAGAATATCGCTATCCCACGTCACAGTGATCGTGTCTGACGACCTGGGGCCACTCCGCAAGTCTGGGGTAACACGGCGTAGGTGAATGTCAAGTAAATAGTAAATACGCGATGATAGTTTTACAAGGGGAGTGCAATTACGGCGATCCGCATTTTTATTCCTGCGCAACACGCCAAAACAGACAGGTACATCTGGAACTGGAACTGGAATTCTATTAGTTGCTGTGCCTAGCCATATTGGCTATGCACCAGTACTACTAGGGTTAGAACGACTTTATATAGCACATGAATCAACATCAGAGTGGAAGCATAACCTTTTCACTGTACTAATCAAATATCTGTGGCCACAGCTCCCTATGTACGTTTAACCACTTTAGGCTCCCCTGTGGCACCGTAGTGACCAGTCCATTGCGGCCTCTTTACTTTAAAGACCTTCGTTTCAACCATCTCGACTTGTGCTGCAAACCAACGGAATTTCATCTCCCTTTTAAGGTGCTTCAACATGTCACAGCAATCCTTCGAGTAATCATAATGCATGAATATTGACTCGCGCTCGTCTCGTTATCCGTCTGTGCACCTAGTACACATATCTGAAGTCGCGATTCTGTCTGTCCGTCAGATCAAGGAATTCCTGTGGGAGTGATTGTCAACCCAACAACAAGAACAGCAGAGGACAGCAAGGCACCTTGTCAACCTTCACCTTCTCCATCCTACCCGAGCCGTCGCTCGCAGGCCGCTCGACATAAACATCATCGTATCCGCCATCCCGTGCAGGCTCAGCGTCGCGTCTTTTATTCTCCGCGATGAGCAGGAAGCGAATCGTGAGGACGAGGACCATGCAGCACGCGTAACAGATGCCAATCACGGTCCATGGGACGTGGTTGCGGGGTTTATATTGCGCCTGCGACGAAGTAAAAATTCTGGAAATGAACGGAAGGCAAAATACACGCCTTCCACATGAAAGGACCGGCAGCGTTACCGATGCACTGCCCGCCGTACGATCAGTCGAGAACGAGAAAATGTGACTTGAATCGGACGTACATAGGCACCGAGCACAATTGCGTTAGTCGTCACACGCTTGGTGTGACCCGCAGTGACGGACGAGACCCAAGATAGCGAGAGGACTAAAGATCATGGAATTGCAAGGTTAGCTCCACAAAGTGCTGGCAAAAATTATCCCACCGAACCCAGGCGTCCCAACCTCTAGAAAGACCATCCTCCATTAGCATAAGCTCAGAAACCGATAATGGCCTGAAGACCCACCTCCAACCCACACCGAAAAGAGTAGACCGACCTTGTCGCTCCAGGGCAGCACATTCACTAGGATAGTCCCCAGTACGTTCGGGATGAAATAAAAGAACGCGACCCAGGCGCGGCTGTTCAACCTTGCCGAGATCGTGACGCCAGTCCAGATTGTGACGATCTCGATGACACCATCGACACACCCGAGCAACGTCGTCTGGAGAGTCGTAAAGCCGAAGGAAGAAACGATGATCTGGCGCTGGTTACTGAACGGGGGTTAGCATCGTTAGCGACAGAATATGTGAGCAAATCACGTAAGACTGTGAATGCAGCTGGGTTATTCACCTGCGTGACGGGAAGGATATGAGAAGCGGACGCGCCTGTTGGGTACGTTGTTCAGCGCAGCAAATGTGGCGAACAACCAAGTCTTCGGATCCAATAACGCCTCAATCATCCTGCGTCCCCCGTGAATAAAATGTTCCTGGCACACGGGTCAAGCGACGTACTGCGATTTCTTGAACAGCTTGTTTTCTACACCCGTCTGATTTTCCTGAGGGAGTCGCCAGTCAACTCAGTGGCATGTATGCCCAAAGCTGAGAAGAAACACCTTCAAGCGCATGACGGCGACCACCCGCTCTGCAGGGGTCAGGAACCACGCGTTGGTCGGCGAGTCAGGGAAGAAAAACCTGTAGGGGGTGTTATGAAACATGACAACGTAAAGTCGAGTTAGAGAGAGAAAACGCACCAGAAAGATGCGGAGGTAAGAAGTGTGAGGATACCCGTGATGACCATGAGCCACTGCCACGGCTCAAATTTCGAGGTCTTGATATGCAGCGTCCCGAAACTAATAAAGCCCGAGATGATTTGTGCTATCAATGACGTTAGTTGGATAAAGGACGCAGGAGAATGCAGTATACCCGTGCCGTTCATGAGGACTAATCGACGGGGCCACGTCAGTGAGGAGGTGATTTGGCAAGCGACGACTAACACCAATACCCAACGCGCAGGGTCTGTTCCTTCCTGGTGTAAAACATGGAGGAGACAATCATGAACCTGGAAAAAAAAAATACTATCAGCAACTAAACATGGATGTTGAGCCGAGAATGTTTACCCCGCCGTTATGGATCTGGTCACAGACAACTCGTTGCAGTAATGTCCCATACTAATGAGGACGAAACTCATACCCCTCGCACATCCCCAAAATGAGGCGAACAGCGAATAATCCGCCAAAGCTTGTGCATGCAGCGTGGGAGGTGAGAGCTACCGCCCAGATGAAGATGTTTATACTACCAACAGCATAATTAACCATTCGCAGGACATGACCAAAACATTATTCACACACCTCATCCATTTTGCCACGGGGAAGCGCTGAAGAGCCAGGTTTTGCGGAAATTCGAAGGCGAGGTAGCTCAAGTAGAATATCGTTCCGAGCCTACGAAGGGCTTGATTTGAGTCGTTTCACGGAAAAGGAACGCACCAGTTATATCTACGGCAACAGAAATCTCAGTCTGTTGACCACGTCTAATGATTGGACTTACTGATTTGTCGTAAGATGCGTCGCTTTTCTGAGGGGCCACATGAGTCAGAAATTAGCTCAAGGGACAGCATGGCATTCAAAGCGACTCACATGATCCCCAAGATGGCGGAGCTGCCTAGCGTTGTCTTATCTTGACGAACATCGTCTCAAAGGAATTCTCGATGTCAAAAAAGGGGGCATACCCATGTATTGTATCCTACCAGTTCTGCATTACGCTTGAAACGAGATCAATGGGACATCCATACCAATAAAGAACTAGAAAAAACGGCTGGTGAGTACAACAATTGCGGGAAAGACACTGTACTCACTGCACATCAACGGAAGAACGTGATAGTCAATCTTTTTCCTGCCATGCAATTTTGGGATCCCGCGGAGTCAACGACCCAGCGAACTCACCGAACGCGCAGAGCCTCCGCTGGGTCGAGCTCCTCATGCTCGCCGTACATCAGCGCCGCACCGGTATCGACGTCCTTCGCAGATACCTCCACCGCATGGCGATCTTTCTCCAGCTTAACACGCTCTTCGTCGGCCCAGTCGTTAGAGGTGCCCATGGTGGTATGAAAGGGATGTGACGAAAGTGGGGCTCAAACAAGCGAAATCAGTACTTGTTGAGGCGTTTTACTCCCACTGTTGGGCGGCCGTGAGTGAAACCCGGCTCCAAATACCCGGAGGAATAGAACATGAGTACATCCCGAAATACCCGTGGGCAGCCCAGAATAAGTACGATCCGCTCCACAAGGACGGGAATCGAGCATGACAAACACTCCGGCTCGCTGGCAGAATCTGCAGCGTCCGAGTTCGTGGCAGTTTCACTGGAGCAGGTTTTGAAGGAATTCACGTTCAAGATCGCGGGACTGGGTGGGAAGGGACTCGGAATGAGAACGGCTACCGGAGATATCAGACACGTCTCGGCATGACTATTACGAGAGAGCTTCCGCCTTCCGACCCGGCAGAATCCCCGAGACCACGTTTTAAAGTGTTCCACCATGTCGCCAGCGCCGCCCGCCGCTCCTTTCGTCGTCTTTGGCTACGGTTCTCTGATATTCAAGGTCCCATATGTGTTTATTCATCTCGCGGAAGATCAGCCTAATCGGTCCATTCGCAGCCCCCTCCGAATGTCGTGGTCCAAGGTCGTCGTTGTCTCAATATCTGTGGCTGGTTGGGCTGATGCGTGTGTTGAAGTTCCCGGTTTTCTCAAGGGATATGTGCGCAGGTTCGCGCAGAAATCGCATGACCACCGAGGCACACCTGAGGTTCGTTTCATGTAGTATCGGAATTTGGTCAACGACACCAACTTTGGCTGCAACTCCTGAAGGATGTACGGCTCGCTGACTTGGTTTTGACTGCACCAGAATCCTGGCCGTGTTGTGACCCTTGTCCACAAAGAAGACTGGGATCTCTTCTCTTCTTCTGTTCGTCCGACTTCGCCGTTCGACGTGTCTCTGGGCTTGAACGTAGATATATTCGATTCAGGATGCATTCCCCGATGAGGACACTGTCTGGGGTACGTCATATCAGCTGTGATTTGGCCAGAAATCTTACCGGCCGCAGGCGTTGCATACACAATCGACCCCGAATTCGAAGCGGATGTACGGGCCTATCTAGGTATTAACATTCAGAGAGTTATTGATTCTCAGTTTGACGTCCTTTCCCTCCCTCAGACTACCGCGAAAAGGTGTGCAAGTTTTTAACTCTTCCAGAAATGCTAATGAGAAATCCATCCCAGGACGGTTACACGATGGAAACAATGCCAATCTATAGTGTGGTCCACGGCGTAGAGACCATAATTATACAAAACGTCTGTTTTCTTCTCCCAACTTGTTTCCTGCACTTAATTGACCTCACTACCAGGCATATGCATGTACCACCTCTTCTACTTGCACATCCACTGACCTTTTCTAGTGCTACGTCGGTCGCAAAGACAATCCATCATTCAGTCCGTGCTCTCCTGCCTTTATTCAGCTCTAATCTCATAATTGCTGATGTACTGCAGTCGGATCGGAACCCCTTGACTCGCTGGCTCATCGTATATGGATCTCGGCCGGGCCATCCGGACCTAACAAGGTGCGCCGATTAATCACCTTCGTCCAAATCTCCATTTGCTCGTCACGCAACCTTCCTCTTTTTACCCTCTTCCTGATGCCTTCAGTGGAATGTGGACTGACGAACCATACACAGGAGTACCTTTATAATCTCGCGAGCGCGGTTCGCGAGCTCTCGCCAGAATCGTACGACAAACATCTATTTGCTCTCGAGGTGGGTCAACCCGCTACGTTCCACCTCTCCACCGCTTCCTCTTCCCTGATTCTTGTTTGCACGACCTGTGGGACTGATGCAAGCTCATTTTATTTTGTGCTAGGCGCTGGTTAAGGCGTTAGATAATAACTCCCAGTGCCAGCCTTAAGCGTGGGCTTGTTCGAATAGAATAGGGACCCATTCTCTAGACAGATTTCAGTGCGGTTCGACATCTGGGATCACGCATCTTGTGCTTGTTCAGAATTACTACAGTGCGACTAGGTCTCTTGAATCCGCTCTCCGCTATGTCGAGCGCTATTTCCCCGCAGCCAGGCTCCATAGGTCTCCCAACCGGAATGACAACGACCGACCATCTTTCGAGTATCGTGGTAACCTCGTCCACGAAACTTTTTCCGTTTTCACCCTGTCGGACGGACTAGGAATTCTTGACTGGCTCACTTGGGGAAAGATGTTTTTCATCACGTACGAGATCTCGACAACTCGATCATAATGTAGGTCAATTCAATGCTCAACCTATTTCAAATGTGCTCCATTGTCTGCTTCGATAACCATCAGCAGTATGGAATATTGAGCGGGATTGCTAGTCCACTGAGGCTTAAAGTATTATTCCTCGGCGCTGATAAGGTTAACGTATGAACTCATTGGGGCATTCAGTTCTCCGCCCTCGAGCCGCAGTGGTCGCGATGCTTGAGACATGATTTGCTTAGTCATTCACTGCAATCGGTGAAGGCGCTCTGCGGATGGATACTTTGATAACATGGTCCGCACTGAGGAATGATGCCTCGGGTAGAGGAGGGTAGAGAACCGGACTTCTCACCTCCCGTAACCCAAGGACCCGACAGTCCTCTCCCTGACTTGGAAGGCAGCCTGTGCCCGCACGTCGTGGCTGGCTTGATTGTTTCTCCCGGTATATCCGCATGCATGTTTCATTCGCCTGGCAACTTGGTCAGCCGCAGCAGTTGTTATGCATATTTCGCGAGGCCTGTGTTCTCGGTTCTTGGCCGCAGGGCCGGGCAGCAGTGCTAGTCGCTCAAGTCTGGGCATCCCTTATAGAAAGGACACCGCGGCTGTGTTCGTGGCTTTGAAAAGCAGTAAAATCTCTCCTGTTGTTCTGCGGGAGGGGGATCACGGTGTCTCCACTGAGATGGAGGATGTCAGTGGAATCTCCTTCCGCCCGCCGGAAACATCGGGGCACGTCCTTAAAGGTCATATGCTATAGCGTTGCTCAATTCAATGATAAGATTCAGTGGTATGGGTCGGACCGCAGGTCAAATTCTTGGCAATCTCCAACCATATAAGAACGGCTTGTTGTACAACTTCACAATCTGCAACCCACTTCACTCAGCATGCAATTTAAAGTCGTTGTGTTCATCGCCTCCCTCTTCGCAATTGCCGCTGCGCAGACGAACTGTGTTGGTATCACGGCTCCTGTCGCCCATAGCCCACTGACCGTCGTTCCTAGGTGACCATTCTTGATGAGGCGCGCTGCCCGGTGGGCTACCAAGTTTGTGCGCAGTAGTGCATTGAGTGGATTTTATTGTCCTGTCCAAGCGCTCTTGTTTGGTATTCGAAGCCAGTGTATGCCGCAAGTCGGTAAACATTTGGTAAACATTCTCAGATGAGGATAGGACCTACCGGCCGACAAACCCAGTCAGTGAAAACCGGACCTATATCATGGCATGTCGAATAACTATCGATACTACCGCGTGAGTTGTACAAAGGCCATTTGAGCTATTCCGAGTCCATGGCCGTTTGTGGGGTTGTACGGTACATGGTTGATGTGGGATGTACACCGGAATTCTTAGGACTGGACATCTGAGGGATCCGGCGCACGGGCAAGGATGGCTGAAGCACTGAAAGATGGCAGAGGCTCAAAGACAGAGCAATCGACAGATCACGGCCGCCGATGCGCAAACCAAAAGAAGAACTGTACGACTTCGCCTCCGAGTCCATTGGGTCCACCAACAATTCGCTGACTTGAAGCAGCGGGGCCATTCAGATTTTAACTCTATTAACATGAATCAATACAACAAGGCACAGCTGGGTATATACTCGCAAAGGTGCGACATAAATATTAGTCGGATATCAAAGATACGCGACAGGATGAAAGGGAAGAAAAGAAATCAAAAGTTACATATCTTCTGGCGATTTCTGACCAGCTGCACCCCTGGCTTCAATTCCCGCTGAAAGCCCCTCAAAAACTGTTCCCCAGGTGTGCCAGTGTCTTCCTATTGTGTTCAAGCTCTGTTAGCCTGCCATCAATCTGTAACACATCTTTGGCTTGAGATGACCTTTCAAAGAGTGGACGAGCTGCCATCCAAAGCTCAGCGGCATGCGAAAGGTCCCCCCTCTTGTTGGCAAAATCTCCGAGACGCAATAGGCATTGAGCTCGGCTGCGGTGAACATCCATGAAGACAAACCCCTCCAGGGCCACCGTAAAGAGACTCTTAGCTGTCTCATCATCTCCCTCAGCCATGAATACATCTCCAAGAAAGAGGAATGCCTTGTGGACTACCAATTTCTCCTTTGATTGGTGTCCATATGCCAGGTAAATGGCTGGCCATGGTGATGCACATTCCATGGTATGCCAGCGGTTCCGGTCTGCAAATCTCTCTAGACAAAAGGAAACAACTTCAATTTGCTTTCCCCAGGATAAATTCAGACAGTCCTGCAATCTATCCTTTGCTGAGGAGATGTCCCCCTCTCTAAGTTGAAAGTCTGCCAAAATCATTTCACAACAAGTGACTCCGTGAACATATTTCATGTTGCTGAACATTGTTTTTGCCTTGTTCAAGTTCTTTTGTACAACATCCTCAGTTGCATCCGTTACCACATCAATTTCAGCAATATTGACCAGTGCCCAGGTTTTTGTACGAGGATCTTGGTCGGTGTGCTGCAGAAGTTGAATGTGGATACTTCTGGCATCGGTATAGTCTGATTTCAGTAGATGGACCTCTGCCATGCTCATATTGATATTGGAATCAAGAGAGCTTCTTAGCATGCCACAGATCCCCAGGATGTCTTTTGCTCTACGAAGATGGACAATGCTTTGTCCATAGTCACCGAGAGTTGTTGTGCATTGAGCTGCCAGCCACAGGGCTGAGGCCTCCTGATAAAGATTTCCTGACATATTGGCCAATTTCCTTGCTTCCTTCACATGTATTTGGGCAGTACCGACCTCTCCCATTGTCTGCTGGATGTTGGCAATGGTGCTCAGTACGCTGCACTGAGTGTTGGTATCTCCACAGGATCTTGACAGTGTGAGTGCCCTCCCAAGAAATTCTATGGCCACATGCATGTTGTTCAAATACAATTGATAATGTCCAGCAGCTTGATAAAATTTACCTATTGTCATAGAATTGTAAGGACATGGGTAAAAATAGTAGTAGATCTTACCCTCAAGTTTCAGATCATTGCAGTTCTCGCAATGGAAGATTCCTTGTGCCATAAGTGATTGTGGGTTGGATATAGGATGATTCAGGGCTGACAGAAGGCGTTCTATAACGAACTGTACCTCCAGTTTGTGGTCACTGCATTGAGAAAGAACAGCCGGAATGTTGTCCATCAATGGAGTATAACCGCGCCAAGTAATTCGGTTGAATGAGTTTAGATTTATGATGCAGTGTATAGTGTCTGCATGCTCAGGATTATCTGCTTGCAAACCGCAGTACAGAACCTGCTGCAAATTCCCCAGATTCAACGATATTTGATTGACGATACCACTCAGCTGTTCTCCATTGTATTTCTTGTATAAAACCAAAAGGGAATGGAAATGCTTCCTCAATGGCTGCATAAGAAACTGAGATGGGGGGAAAAACTGCTGGATGTGCTCTCTGATGGGCATGAGCGACCGCAGTCGTTTCTTGGCGTCAATGTATGCCAAGGAAGTAGCGAGTAGTGTGGCTTTGCAACTTCGGATGTTCTTGATGGCAAGACAACTTTGGAGTTCAATGTCTGAAAGTCCATCTGGAAGAATGGAGAGTAAACTCAATAAGTCCTGGGCACCAGATGTAATCCGGGGACTGGCAAGAGAGAGTTTGATGGATGCATCGAGATTTGACCTCCTGTCATTACCAGCAGAGAGAAGAGAGGTTTTCTCAGTTTCCCAACGAGCCAAGACATTGGCACAGCCTTCATGGTCTGCCATATGAGCCATAAGATCCACAGCTAAGGGCATGTTGTCTGTGAATTGGAGAAGTTTCTTCATGTCTTCATCTTCGTCGTGATAATCTGTGATATCCATGAAAACTTGTTGAGCAGCTTCATCTGACAAAGCATTCAGAGGTGGCAAAAATGGACGAGCCCATGCCACTTTTGCTGGTCGTTCAGCACCTCGCATTGTGATCTGTTTCAATATGAACAACCGAAATCAAACAGAGAATGGTACGTACTAATAATGCAAGGTTAGGAACATCAGCAAGGAGTGAAAGGAGCTCTTCAATTCCCCCACGAGAATGGATGGGTTCCCAAGGAGTTTCCAGATTGTCCAAAATCAAGAGACAAGGTGTGTGTCTTGAAAAGAACCGAACAACAGGTTCAGTGAGGTCATTTCCCGGGTTCAACCCCAATTGCAGGCCAATCAGTGCAGTCAACTCAACACTATTAGATGCGGCTTCGGCACTGACAAAGTATCTTAGTTCAAATTTGTTCGCAACATCTGGGTGGTGCAAGGCCGCTCTTGCGAGAGATGTTTTCCCCATGCCACCTCCACCCAGAATGGCCACCCTGGGTGAATTTTTGGCCAGAGTTTCAACAATGTGCTTGAGTTCGGATTCACGACCATGAAATATCTTGGGCTTGGACGGCAGCATCGAAAATGACCTTGAGCTTAGAAGTATCACTGATCAACATAGGCCACATATGGTATGTACGGGTGTCTTACCTATTGTGCAAGCCATTGCCACCGCGGTAGACCTGGTCCCTGATTATGAGTATTGTTGTTGAGCACTTGATGCTACATACCGAGGATGATCTGTCTGACAATGTGCCATCTGAAAGCGTAGCAATCAGTTCAAGAACTTCATTGTGCATATTTTCTGTCTCCTGCTGCATTTCATCGATGGTCTTGAACCTTGTGGTCCCAATGTCAATCTGCACCCCATCAGAGTTCTGCACTTGTGTCGATCCGTTGTGCAGGACCCACCTCAAAAGCTTCCAGAGCCTGGGCCAGTCCAGACTGACACTCTTTGAGCAGCGTGCTCATTTCTCTCTGGCGGAAAAAGTACTTGACTTTGCTTCTGTCCTGCTGTGCTTCAACAAATGCGAGTATCTTGTAGAGAGTTCTGTGTAAATTTGTTCAGTAAATTCTCCCACGAAGCCATATGATGTACTCTGTGAATGTTCCGATATGATCAAGGATTGTTGGGTGGAGGGATGCAGCGGTATCAGAGTGTATATGGAGATACACAATTGCATAAAGTATCTGATGAATATTCTCCAAAAGACAGATGCATTCATCCTTATTTCTCTTCACACTCTACATATACAGTAAGCCTCCACCGCTGCCAAATAATAATACAATATAGCACCTGCACTACAGTGAGCAATGATAGAGCGGTCTTTGATATAGGCTGGACCAATGAGCTCCCAAAAGGATCATTGATCTCACTGAGGAGAGTTAGTGCGTGAGTCAAGTAGGCAGTGATGTTGCGCAGGCAAGCTTCTGTAGCAGTGTTTTGGTGGGGCATTCTGGAAAGGGCAGCAACGAACCTGTGATGTCAGACTTATATCCACGCTCACGGGGCAGTGCCCGTATCTCTGTTTCACCAGGTTCCTTGCTTTCCCTCTGGTCGTGTTAGTTGGGTTCGCGAACTGAGCTGATTCCCGCAGTAATGTATCATGACGGGTATGTTTCCGAGCAACGGTTTGTATTGCGGCATCGAGATCTGGTGGCGGTGTCCAGAAACCAACTCGACGAAACAATTTGGCAGGGAGCGAAAATAATATACGAGCTAACCAGGGGGGTAAAAGGCGCATCACAAAAATCTGCGACAAATTGTTTTTTTACCTGCGTAAATTGCACAAGCCCAGTCATAATAACCAAGCAGAAAGAAAGTATGACGATACTATTGGTATCTGGGCGCAAATCGAACGGAGTGCCGGCCGATTGTGCGATTCTCTTCGAGAGAAAAATATGCAAGATACGTGACCATAGTAGTCCGGGACCACACAAACGCGGTGAGTGAGAAGCAAGCTCGGCCCGCTGATGGCGGTCATGCGAATGCATCGCCACTTGATTGGCGCCCAATCAGCGCCTGCAACGCACCCCGCTCCGACGATCATGCAATCCGCTTGAGCCTGCACCAGGCCTGCCCACATTAATTCTAGTTTGAAGGAATTGCGTCTGGAGCAATAGAGCTTATTAGCAACCAATGAAAAATGGATTTTTCCGTATCAAGTCGCCAGTTGTTTTGATTGTGGAGCCATAACGTTTCTCAACAAGTTCGAGAAATTTGGCTGGTTTCGGTCACATTTTTCTGTTGTGGAGCCTCTATTTTTCATCAGTTTCGCCTAGTTTTTCAGCAGATTTTCGATTTTCATCGGTTGCTAATAAGCTCTAATGGCATCCTTCCATAGCCTTTGGCTCGTACTACTTGAGTTACTGAGTATACTATATCTGGCATCTGTTGCTGCTTGAGCCAAGAATTTATTCACGGAACAACCCTCCATTCAAGTTGTTGACAACCGTGGACCGCGGTGTGCCGTCACACGAAATTATAGTTGAACATTGAAGGGAGCAACAATTTTGGTTTCCATGTTGACAAGGGGGTCGAACTTTAAAAGTCCCACATCAAGATTTTCCAATGTACAACACAAAGTGATGAATGCTGTGTATGAAGAATCTAGCTCTACAAGTTCATTGAAAAAATGAAAAGGCTGAACAAACTCTACTACGCGCCATCCCCCTAGTTTCCGATCTGCAACGGGTACGAACGGCGCCTGGACGCAATAGTTGCAACATATAACGAAATTCTATAGCCGCCACCGCATATTTGTGCGCCTGCGAGTGTTTTGAGAAAACGCGACAAAGGAATGGTCAGATGGTGACTCACTAGCACCAGTGCACGCCATATTACACTGATCGCTTGGGGCCTGTGACACGCCGCTCGATATTGCCGCAGCGCACCAACACTCTTGCTGTATAACTAATCAGCCTGTGAATATACAGGGAATATTCGACGACCCACCGAATACTCGAGCCCAGCATAGGCGTAACCCGCATCCGCGCACACTGCTTGGCATCCCTGGATGGTCAGCGACGACGATACATAGTTGATCCCATTATTGAGTGTCCGCGTGGTAGAATCGACGTAGCACCCGAGGTAGCTCCAGCTCAGCGCGGGCTTGGCCACGACCGCACTCGCTTTGTACAGCGAGATGCGGTTCCCGGCCCCGCAGCTATCCCCCCCTGAAGATACACAATCAGCTCTGGTGCTGTGACTCGCCCGAGCATAGCCTACCCCCAGCGGAGCACGGCATATTGCAGTCCCCGCTCGCTGCAATCGCTGCTCCGCTCGATATAGCAGCAGCGCACCAGCACTCGACCTGTTTGTTGGACATCGTAAATAAAGATAATCTACTCATGGGTACGGGCAGAGTTAGATACGCACCCCATATTCAGTCCCGCCGTACAAGTACCCCGCAGCTGCGCACGCAGCCAAGCAGCTCTTGACGGACTGGCCCGAGGGCGAGCTATAGTGTATGCCCTTATCCAACGTCCGCGGATTGGTTGTATCGACATAACACCCGAGATACGACCATGTCGGGCTGCTCGTGGCCGCTGCGGAGGTCGACGTGGAGGTGGTCGTTGTCGTTGTCGTTGTCGTGGTAGACGAGGTCGTCGTCGACAGCCCCTTCGCAGCGTAATAAATATTGATGCGATTCCCTCCGCCGCAAATTCCCGCTGTGTCCCCGGTCAGCCAAAATGGAAGATCGACAGATTGGATGGTATCTTACTCCCCGAAGAGCACGCCATGTTACAATCCCCCGCCGAAGTAGCACTCACACCAGCCGTTATTGCAGCAGCGCACCAGCACTCGACCTATCAGACCCATCAATCAATGCCTAGATCGCGAGAGGCGGAAGATATAAGGGATAGTAATGAATGCGCACCCCGTACTCGACCCCAGCATACACATACCCCGCATTCCTACACGTCGCAAGGCATGTCGCGACGCTGTTCGTGCTCGTTGATGTGTGAATCCCGTTGTTGAGCGTACGCGGGCTATTAGGGTCCGGATAACAGCCAAGATACGTCCATGCGACACCCCCGACGGTCGTGCTCGTTGGAGTCGATGCGCTGGTGGTTGAAGTGGTCGTCGTGGAAGTGGTGGTAGTTGTGGTGCTGGTCGTCGTGGGGGTTGTGGTGCCGCCGGTTGCCGCTGCGAATCATCTTCAGTCTCCCCACAAGAAGATAAAATACGAATGAACTCACTAGCAGCCCCAACAAAGGCGTTGAAGTTATCTGCCATCCAGTCATCGTCAGTTCTCCCTCATCAACCTACACGAAGAGTACTCACACTTCGTCGGATTAAGGACATACTGATAGTTTGGCTCAGTCTGGCTAATCACCGTCTGGCCGTTCTATAAAAACATCTGATCAGTATCCACTTATGACGCCGTTTCGCGTGGAGGGTGTATGTGCACGCAGGCACTGTTGCTCGGCCGGGAGTGTGAAGCAGGAAGGGGAGGGAAGAAAGAGGGAGGCATGATAGACGCAAACACACCTTAACCATCCCCACGGTTATCCCTCCTGCCGCCAACGGGATTTTCAGCTTGTTCACGCCCGCGGGCTGGTTCGTAAACGTCCCCGTGGAGGATCCGACCTTGAGCGTGACTGTGCAGGTCGAACTGCAGAAGGCTGCGACCCAGAGGTAGTCCTGTGCGCGGCATCAGTATCGTTTACAGGTATGCGAGATTCGCGAGGGCATGAATATGAGTGAAACACAAATACCCACCTGCGTCCAGTCCCAATTATCCGGCCGCGTCCCGTCCCCGGAGACGATCGCGTCGTGCGGATGCGGCCGCGCCCAGTAGTATATCACATCTTGCTGTTGGTGCCAATTCCAATGTCGAGTTACGATCCAGGTAAATTTACATGTAAATAAATTCGACGTCAGTATCTTGTGTTGATTTATGTGAAGAAGGGGATGGGGATGATGGAAGGGAAGGAAAGACGCACAGTGATGGCGGGGTATACGCCCGTTTTGAATGCCTACGCAAGCGGTCATCTTCAGTTTTAAAAAAACGGTGGAAGGAAGGAACGCACCTGTATATAATATGCGCTCATATCGAACCACGCCGTGTGCGGGTAGCCGTCCGCCCAGGTTGTGCCTACACAAGGGTTACCCGTACATTAGCTACGAAAGTTGGAGGACGGAGCAAAGAGACGCACCGGCAGGCTGGTCGACGCGCACGGGGCCAAAACTATCACGCCAATGAAATCAACCCCACCTGCTCTTGGGCAACAGATAGGGACTTACTAGTCCGACTCGCCGAAATCGTTCCTGTGCACTCTATGATCAGCTTCCGCGTGAACGAGTGCATGAGGGGGAGATGGTATTATAGCGAAAAGTGCGACGAGACGTACCAAGTGACCATCTCCACGAAGGTGAGCGTGTTCCGCATGGCCATGAGCTGCTCCCACCGGCTGTTGAGCAACCAGTCGTCCGAACGGAGGAGACGGTTTTTGTCGGACAGGTGCGTGCTGCGCATGTTTCAGTGGAAGGTGGGGCAACAAAATGAGAGACGCACAAAAACCACATGCTGACCGTCGTCGCGTACTTGGTGCCAAGCTGGCCTATGTCTGTATTTGCCGATCGCACAGTGGTCAGTATCTCTGGATGTATATGTGATATGGGAGAGAGGGAGGGACACACAGTAATTATCGTCGTCCGTCTGTGGACGAGTCAGCTTGGAAAGCACGGAGTGGTGAGGATGAATGAGGACACACATTCTTATCGTAGTTCCCCTGCGGCCACGCGCAGCCCCAGCTAAAAAAAAAGATCGACATCGTCAGTCCTCGATCCCCACCTCGAGAGTTAAGACGACGGAAATGGGTGAAGGAACGACACTCGGGGCACGGAGCCTATGCCCTGATCGGGTCACGGGACCGCATAGGAATAAAATGAGAAGAAGACGCACCAATACCACGAGTCCATACTCGGATAACTCCCAAAGTTGCCCTCGAGCCCCCATATGAACGGCATCAAATATCCGCCCGTTTGATCCTTGAGCGACTGCCAGCCTACGTTACCCAGACAATCTCCAGAATAACTCGAGATCATGGGCTTTGCGCCGACTTTGAACTGCCACCCGTGGCCCGAGAACTGCTTCACCCGGCTCACAATATCCGCCAGGTCGCACGACAGCGAGGTCGTGAAGTCGAACGAGAAGAAGAGCTTCGTCGGGGAGTTCAAAGCCTGGGCGGCGGCGTAGGCGGAGGCGACCTGGGTCATTTGCCAGGAGTCGCCGCCGATGTTGAGGGCGATGGCGTCGCTGTTAGGCGTTATTTTAAAAAATAACAAGGAACCAAGACGGATAGGCATCAATGACAGAAGGACGTGCAGGATAGGGAAAAGTGGGACGTACACTCCCTTGGCGGCGATCTGCGCGATATCGTCTTTCCATGTGTCGAGGGTATAGTGGTATCTGCGGGACCATGAAGTTCAATCTCCCAAGCTCAAATTGAAACGTACGTGTCTATTCAGAACGGCGGGAAAGAGAAATCGAGTCAAATCCCAAATTCCACAACAGGCGTGGCGACTTACTGCCGACAATCTACCTCGCCGTGGTCAGAAAAACTTCTTCTGAGGTCAAGGGAGGACGTACGTGATGCATGAACACGTATTTCGCCCCGTCTCGCTTTTGTAGCTCGGCGGGATCCTCCTGAATCGTAAAGGTGCTATTCCGTCCGCGTCCGGGGAACGCAACAGCATCGTCGCGCGCTGGAGTGAACGCGCAAGCAGCGCTGATCAAAGTCAGACTGAGACACGCCGAGAAAAGGCGCATTGAGGAGAAACGGTGAGGTGGGGGAGGGGAAGGGAGAAGGTAACCTCCTCTGGCGCTGACTGAATAAAAGGGACCGATCGCGCCTGTCAATTTAGCCTGGTGGACATCTCCTATCACTTGTCGGCAGCGATCGTTTTGGGCCGTAAAAAGAGGGGTAAGACCAGTTGTCAAATGTGGCGGACTCCACGATGCGCTCTACCGGAAAGGAAGCTGGAAATTGTTTCGCCAAGCGTGTGCCTAAGCGCGGGCCTAGCTTGCAGTGCCAAGTGGACCATCCTCGGTCGTGAATGTAGAAGGACAGCAGAAGGCATATCAGGGCGGGCCCAACTGCTGAAGCTTGCACAAAGACATTTCGCAATCCATGAAAGGAAGAAGACAGATGCCGTCACTCGGCAAAAATTTGCGATCACGGAACCATTCCATCAGCTAATTCCTACTATAGGGCATCAAACCGTCCCGTAAAATTAGCAACGATGGGGCGTAAATACGGTTACGCCCTTGTACCGTGGGGCCAAAAGTGAGATCGAATACGGCCGTTTTTTATGACTATTTTACGGGTATGTCCAGCGCATCCCTGAGCGCTTTTAGCGTTAATCGTTCCTCCCTACGTGCGTATATTTTACGCCGTGACCTTGCCGTGACCGTAAAACGGACGGTTTGATGCCCTACTAGTAATTCCATAATTGCGCGAAGTTTGATTAGAGTAACGTGTACCTACTCCTTTGGTGTTTCCAGTCGTTTGCCCTATTTTTAAGAGCAAGCTGATATATTGATGGGCTACATGTTAATCATGTTCTAGCTCTGACCGCCGTTTATGATAGGAAAGAGTGTTCATTCCAAGTTCCTCGGGAAAAGAAAGCTCGCGAAGTTAACACCCGCCACCAAATTCCGCCCGCTTTCGCAGTTTCAATTCTGCACCCAGGCTCTAATCAGTCAATAAGACTGAGAATACGAAAATGTACCATAAACAAAAACAAAAGCAAAAATATTCGAGGGTAAGATGGTCGTCGATACTTATGCCGAGTCAAGTACCGACAGAATTCCACTGGACTGTCCTTGGATATTGTTTCAAAAAGCCACCGAAATCAGGCCCGTTGGCGATGCCGAGAGATGCCGCGGCGTCTAATTTATGAGCCGGGACGGCGTGAATCGATTATCGCGCTCGGCTCGTCCTGCCACGTAGTATCGGCTCGAGCGTCGGCAACGAATTGGAGTTATAGAAAAGAAGAGTTGCATCTTGTGATAAGAGCTTTTTGATGAGGTTCCTGTCTCCTTTCCGACGGGTTCGATATGAACGTTTTTTCCCCTTGTTTATTGCTTTGCAGCCTCTGGTTTTAAATAAGGGAAAGCCAAGTCTGTAGCCGCTGGTTTGCAAGTATTGTAATGTCCACTGTCTACGGCGCGAGTTGGCGCGAGTTGTATCCCGTCTCCATAAATCCCGTGGCCGCCAGAAGTGTGTCTGTGGACGAAAAACCATAGTGACTTGGTAGCCAAATATTCCACCAGCCTCGTTGGTTGTCAGAGTTTGCAACTAGCAATGAAAATAACTACTTTGAGCTTGGGGTGAAAATCCGACTTCCTCCGGACATCCCAATACTATTGTATGAGACCATGCGTTGCTCTGATCTCTCTACCGTGGATCTAGCAATTATGTGGATGATCTGAAGCTGTTGGGACGCATTAAAGCTTTAAACAATTTCAATTAAAGCCCATTGAAATACGGTATTCGGAACGGATCAGCCGTTGTAAAAGGTTCTGCAAGTTGAAACGTAACGGGTTTGGCATCAAAACCACGTCCTACGAGCTACAATAAAAGACGATAATAACGATCATAGTCCGGACTCTTTGGTTCCGGTTGGACGCCGAAGTTCAACCTAAGATCACTGATGGAAGCCACTCTCGCGGAACGGAATCCGGGAAAGAGGTCAAGGAAATGAGCGTCCTACTTCTCAGTAGATCCTTAGAAACCAGTACAACGAACCGATCTGGACCGATGCACAGCCAAAGCGTCCCGTGAGCAGCGCTGAAATCACAACTGGACAGGGAGGGTCATACTGTTGGTAGCCAGGTCAGTGTTGCAGCTTAAGGGTTAATAAGGGTAAAAATTTTGATTAAGCCTTAATGCCTTAATAAGGTTAATAAGGGCTGGGTTAATTAAGGCTTAGTTGAAAATTCCCACCGTATAAAAACAGCTCAAACGATGTCCCAAGGACCTACAAAATGCAAAACACTCTCCCCGTGGGTTCTTTCTGTGTCCACAGCCATTCCCTGTACTCAATTGTTCTCATTTAGCCCATGTCACAGTCAGTACACTGAATATTTAGTGAGAGTAAGCATATTTACGTCAATATTAAGCCCTTAATTATGGTTCCAGCTGAAGTTAAGCCCTAATATTAAGGGGTTTTTAAGGCTTAACCTTAATTAAGCCTTAACTCTTAACTGCAACACTGGGTAGCCTACCGACGAATACTCCAGCGCTTCATAACTGCTGAGCACTGGCACTAGCAAGCATCGGGGAGAAATCCATTTTACAATCCTAATCCACAGAATATGCGGACACTAACGAGACGGACAGACAGCTGTCCCACGAAAGCTATCAGTGCTTCGAACACGTGTCGAAGTCAGACCCCCCATCGCTGCGGCTGATGCATTCCGCACCATCGCGGTTCTCAGGGTTGTCCCGGGAGTGTTGGTCACTGAAAGGTTCACGCGGTGATGTCTCCGTCGTGCAGCAGCCTCGCCGCCCATAATTGTCTTCTCCAAATACTTACGAATTAGACTGCTGCGATCAGGATCAGGAATGGGTTGACCAGAAATAATACAAGGATATGCGTATCTCGTGGCGATAGCTGGATTCGCTATCCAATTAAATATTACGATGATTCTCGTCCAGTTTTGGGGGAAAGGTCCCGGTGCATCCAATCAGTGAGTGTCCCAAGACGCCGAATCTCAACTATTTTGCCCGCGAATATTTATGGCTTCGACGTATAGCACTGGTCTGTATAATCCATTACCTTGGTCTCATGCGTGTGAGTGCATCCAAATAGATAACCTGCCGGCATGGCTATCGCAACAGAATTGCGCCCAAAATAATATTTGTTACAGCGTCTGTTTATAAGAGACTAGACACTATCGGTATCTGACAGCAAAGCGAGCCGGGTTCCCGCTATTGTGCAATTCAGTAGAACAATGTGCAACTTGAAGATATGTGACCATATAGCGGGTGGGCGAGTGCGGAGTAAGACTCAGTAAGTTGATGATGCGCATGCATCGCCACTTGATTGGCCCCCAACGATCAATAGCGCCCACCCCTACGCCAAACCGCTCCAGCCCTCACCAGGCCTGCCCACGTTATTCTAGTTGCCTATTGAAGAATATAAATCGCGTCTGGAGCAATGACATCCTTCCATGGAACCCTGGCCTTCAAATACTCGTACTTGAGTATATCTGCTGCTGCTCAAGCAGCCTGAACAAGGGGTACCCGCCAAAGAAATTGCTACACCGGGTCGAAAAAGTAATTAAGGCCTCAGACCCACTCCATTAGTCGAGGGCTCACGGTCACATGCATTAATGTTGCCGCGACTTGGACTCCAAGTTTCCAAGTCGACTTCAAGTCGGGTCCAAGGAGGTTTCGTTTTTTGCCAAAAGGGCGCGATTCGGGTCATTTAAAAAAAAAGTGATATGCGACATCATCACAGAATGGTGACATGATATCACACGTAAACATTTTTTCATTTTAACGACCTCTGGAGGCGTTTGGAGAAATTTGAAATTTCATCAACTTGAGTGATTTCGAGTTTGAGCCAAGAATTTATCCACGGAGCAACCCACTATTCGAGTTGTTAACAATCGCAATCCATCGCCACGCAAAATTGTAGCATGTCAAGTTAAATACATTCAAGGCCCACCTCCGGGCATCCCTGGACCTTGGTCTGATGCCGTTCCAGAACTAGTGAGCCAAAAATCGAAGCTTAAAGGCTCGCTCTCGGCCGACTTGCCCCCGTTGCTCGCACACCATATGCACTTTGCTAGAAACTTACGCCTAATATTTCAGCACCCTTGATACTCCTATAGCACTTCGGCTATGAGCAACGCCGGATCACGGACCGATGCTCCGACACGATCGGTTTGTTACGATTTTGAACACCACCTATTCGACTATACATCAATGAGGATAGGGCTAAGCCCGTCCACGGTGGGCATAAATAAAATAATATCATCGCTTCTTTTCCTGCATCCGCCTGCCCGTAAGTAAAAGGAAACGAAATTGTTTGGTCGACATGACATTAAACTTGGAAGGGATTTGAACCTTATGAAGCATCCCACGTTGCATTATCGAGGGGAGACCTGTCACCTAAGTCGGTACCAGGAACATTGAACGGAGCAGCGGTTTTAGTTTCCATGTCGACAAGGGCGGCCTTTGAAAGTCTCACATCAAGATTCTCCAATGTACAACACAAAGTGATGAATGCCGTGTATCAAGTGCACGAAGTTCTTTTAAGCAATTTAGGTCCACGAATTCATTACGCCTCCCCATGAACAAAAATCTAATGGCTACGCGCCATCCCTCCTAATTTCCTATTATGCAGCGGGTACGAACGGCGCCTGGACGCAGTAGTTGCAACATATAACGAGATTCTATAGCCGCCACCGCATATTTGTGCGCCTGCGAGTGTTTTGTGAAAACGCGACAAGGGAATGGTCAGACGGTGACTCACTGGCACCAGTGCACGCCATATTACACTGGTCGCTTGGGGCCTGTGACACGCCGCTCGATATTGCCGCAGCGCACCAACACTCTTGCTGTATCACCAATCAGCCTTGAATCAGCCTGCGAATATATGGGGAATGGTCGACCACCCACCGAATACTCGAGCCCAGCATAGGCGTAACCCGCATCCGCGCACACTGCCTGGCATCCCTGGATGGTCAGCGACGACGATACATAGTTGATCCCATTATTGAGTGTCCGCGTGGCGGAATCGACGTAGCACCCGAGGTAGCTCCAGCTCAGCGCGGGATTGACCACGACCGCACTCGCTTTGTACAGTGAGATGCGGTTCCCGGCCCCGCAGCTATCCCCCCCTGAAGATACACAATCAGCTCTGGTGCTGTGACTCGCCCGAGCATAGCTTACCCCCAGCGGAGCACGGCATATTGCAGTCCCCGCTCGCTGCAATCGCTGCTCCGCTCGATATAGCAGCAGCGCACCAGCACTCGACCTGTTTGTTGGACATCGTAAATAAAAATAATCTACTCTTTGGTACGGGCAGATTTAGATACGCACCCCATATTCAGTCCCGCCGTACAAGTACCCCGCAGCTGCGCACGCAGCCAAGCAGCTCTTGACGGACTGGTCCGAGGGCGAGCTATAGTGTATGCCGTTATTCAAAGTCCGCGGATTGGTTGTATCGACATAACACCCGAGATACGACCATGTCGGGGTGCTCGTGGCCGCTGCGGAGGTCGACGTAGAGGTGGTCGTTGTCGTTGTAGTTGTAGACGCTGTCGTCGTCGACAACCCCTTCGCAGCGTTCGTGGGGGTTGTGCTGCCGCCGGTTGCCGCTGCGAATCATCTTCAGTCTCCCCACAAGGGATAAAATACGAATGAACTCACTAGCAGCCCCAACAAAGGCGTTGAAGTTGTCTACCATCCGGTCATCGTCAGTTCTCCCACATCAACCTACACGAAGAGCACTCACACTTCGTCGGATTGAGGACATACTGATAGTTTGGCTCAGTCTGGCTAATCACCGTCTGGCCGTTCTATCAAAACAGCTCAGTCAGTATCAATTATACACCCCGTCTCGCGTAGCGGGTGTATGTGCACGTAGGTACTGTTGCTCGGCCGGGAGTGTGAAGCAGGAAGGGGAAGGAAGAAAGAGGGAGGGTGAAGCAGGCATGATAGACGCAAACACACCTTAACCATCCCCACGGTTATCCCTCCTGCCGCTAACGGAATCTTCAGCTTGTTCACGCCCGCGGGCTGGTTCGTGAATGTCCCCGTGGAGGATCCGACCTCGAGCGTGACTGTGCAGGTCGAACTGCAGAAGGCTGCGACCCAGAGGTAGTCCTGTGCGCGACATTAGTATCATTTACAGGTATCCGAGATTCGCGAGGGCATGAATATGAGTGAAACACACAAATACCCACCTGCGTCCAATCCCAATTATCCGGCCGCGTCCCGTCCCCGGAGACGATCGCATCGTGTGGGTGTGGCCGCGCCCAGTAGTATATCACGTCTTGCTGTCCATGTCAATGTCAAGTTCCAATCCAAGTAAATTTAAACAAGTCCGACGTCAATATCTTGTGTTTTTTGGGGGGAGGAAGGGAAGGAAGAACGCACAGTGATAGCGGGGTATACTCCCGTTTTGAATGCCTAACGACGTGATACGCAAGCGGTCATTTTCTGTTCAAAGAAAACTCTGGAAGGAAGGAACGCACCTGTATATAATACGCGCTCATATCGAACCACGCCGTGTGCGGGTAGCCATCCGCCCAGGTCGTGCCTGCACATGCGGAATTAGTCCGAAAATTGGAGAACGCAGCAAAGAGACGCACCGGCAGGCTGGTCGACGCGTACGGGGCCGAAACTGCCACGCCAATGAAATCAACCCCATCTGCCCTTGGACAACAGACAAGACTTACTAGTCCGACTCGCCGAAATCGTTCCTGTGCACTCTATGATCAGCTTCCGCGCAAACGAGTGCATGAAAGGAGATGGTGTTAAACGGGTATACAAATAACGAAGAGAGACGAAGTATATATCCGGAAAAAAGTACGTACCAAGTGACCATCTCCACGAACGTCAGCGCGCCCCGCATCGCGATGAGCTGTTCCCACCGGCTATTGAGCAGCCAATCGTCCGACCGGAGGAGACGGTTTTTGTCGGACATGTGCGTGCTGCGTGTGTTTTAGCGCAAGGTTGGGGTGCGATGAGCAAGGAGGGGGGAGGCGTGATCAACGAGGGAGGGGCGGGGTGGGAAGGAGGTAGCGGTCGGAGACGGCAAAGCCGTAGGGGATGAAGAAGAGTGGATGGAGGGAGAAGGCTGAACGGGAGAAGATAGAGGGACCGCGGCAGGAAATCCCCAACGAAGCCAAAAAGAAAGAAAAAAAAGGGACACACAAAAACCACATGCTGACCGTCGTCGCGTACTTGGTGCCAAGCTGGCCTATGTCTGTATTTGCCGATCGCACAGTGGTCAGTATCTTTCTCCATGTATCCTTGATGTGGGAGACGGGGAGGGACGCACAGTAATTATCGTCGTCCGTCTGTCAATAAGTCAGCCTGGAAAGCACGAAGTGCTGAGGAGGATTAATAGGGACACACAGTCTTATCGTAGTTCCCCTGTGGCCACGCGCAGCCCCAGCTGAAAAAAAAGAGGGTCGCTATCGTCAGTCCTCAATCCCTGCCTCGAGAGGTAAGACGACGGAAATGGCGAAGGAACGACACTCCAGGCATGAACCCATCGACAGGATCGAGTCACGGGACCGCATTGACGAAAGGGAGGAATAAAAACGCACCAATACCATGAGTCCATACTAGGATAACTCCCAAAGTTGCCCTCGAGCCCCCATATGAACGGCATAAATACCCGCCCGTCTGGTCCTTGAGCGACTGCCAGCCCGAGTTGCCCAGACAATCTCCAGAATAACTCGATATCATCGGCTTCCCGCCGACTTTGAACTGCCACCCATGCCCGAGAACTGCTTTACGCGGCTCACAATATCCGCGAGGTCGCACGACAGCGAGGTCGTGAAGTCTAACGAGAAGAAGAGTTTCGTCGGAGAGTTCAAAGCCTGGGCGGCGGCGTAGGCGGAGGCGACCTGGGTCATTTGCCAGGAGTCGCCGCCGATGTTGAGGGCGATGGCGTCGCTGTTAGGCGTTATTTTAAAAATAACAAGGAACACAAGACGGATAGGCATCAATGACAGAAGGACGTGCAGGATAGGGAAAAGTGGGACGTACACTCCCTTGGCGGCGATCTGCGCGATATCGTCTTTCCATGTGTCGAGGGTATAGTGGTATCTGCGGGACCATGAAGTTCAATCTCCCGAAATGAAAATGGAAGCGTACGTGTCTATTAAGAAGGGCGGCAAAGGGAAATCGAGTCAAATCCCAAATTCCACAACACGGACGTGGCGACTTACTGCCGACAATCTACCTCGTTGTCAGAAAAAAACTTCTTCTGGGTCCAAGGAGGACGTACGTGATGCATGAACACGTATTTCGCCCCGTCACGCTTTTGTAGCTCGGCGGGATCCTCCTGAATCGTAAGGTGCTATTCCGTCCGCGTCCGGGGAACGCAACAGCATCGTCCGCGCTGGAGTGAACGCGCAAGCAGCGCTGATCAAAGTCAACTGAGACACGCCGAACGCAGTCGCATTGAGGAGGGTGACCGTGAGGTGTGGGGAAAAGGGAGAATGTAACCTTCGAGCGCTCAGTGAATAAAAGGGACCAATGGCGCCTGTCAATTTAGCTGGTGGACATGTCATATCACGTATGGGCGCGGCGCGCGTCAAGGATTGTCGGCAGCGATCGTTTTGGGCCGTAAAAAGAGGGGTAGGACCAGTTGTCAAATGTGGCGGACTGCACGAGGCGCTCTACCGGAAGGGAAGCTATAAATTGTTTCGCCAAGCGCGCGGGCCTAGGTTCCAGTGCCAAGTGGACCATCCTCGGTCTTGAATGCTAGAAGGTCAGCAGAAGGCATATCAGGGCGGGCCCAACTGTTGAAGCTTGCACAAAGACATTTCCCAATCCATGGAAGGAAGAACACAATGAGGAGATGCCGTCACTCAGCAAAAATTTGCGATCACGGAACCATTCGCATCAGCTATTTCCTAGCATCAAACCGTCTCATAAAATTACGCAACGACGGGGCGTAAGTACGGTTACCAGGTTACCATAGGGCCAAACGTGAGATCGAAATACGGCCTTTTTTTTACGGCTATTTTGCGGATATGTCCAGCGCGTCCCTGATCGCTTTTAGCATCGATCGGTTCCTCCTTAACGGTAAATTAATGAGTTTGAGTCACTTTGGCCTCCAAAAAAAAGTGCCAAGAGTTCCCAATCACCCAGGGAGAAATAATTTACGCCCGTAACCAACCCGTAACGGGCGGTATGTACGGTACGGTCCCAAGTCTACGGCCCGTATGGTCGAAACTTATTTTCGCTTACGTGCGTATATTTTATGCCGTAACCGTAAACGGAAGGAAGGAAGGAAGGAAGGAATGTATAAACCGCGGTGGTCCCTATATGGAACGTGCGGGCTCTGTACTACATACACGCGCCTCAACGATGTATGCTACAGACATTTTACCCAACCCAATTGATACGACAGAATGGCAGTAATGACCCCATCCTTCTCACAAAACGAGCGGAGTGAACGGAATAAACCTGAGAATTAATTAGCCTGCCCTCCACCAACTTCATAACCTGCCGGAATAAAGCGCTCGAAAGCATTGAAGACCGTGAAGACATCAAACACAAATCTTGCCAGCCGCTGGACCCCCAACGGTAATTCCATGATCCTAGTCGGTCGGTGTTTCCGGTCGTTCGCCCGATTTTCAAGAGCAAGCTGATATATATTGCTGGGCTACATGCCAATCATGTTCTAGCTCTGACCGCCGTTTATAATAGGAAAGAAAGGTAATCCAAAGTTCCTCGCGAAAGTCACACCCGCCACCAAATTCCGCTCGCTTTCGACTGCACCCAGGCTCTGATCAGGCAATAAGACTGAGAATACGAAAATGTACCTATAAATAAAAACGAAAGCAAAAATATTTAGGGGAATCGGTAAGATGGTCGTCGACACCTATGCCGAGTCAAGTACTGACAGAATTCCACTGGACTGTCTTTGGACATCAGTGTGTTTCAAAAAGCCACCGAAATCAGTTGGCGATGCCGAGAGATGCCGTGGCGTTTCATTTATGGGCCGGGACGGCGGCGTGGATTATCTCGCTCCACTCGTCCTGCCACGGCTCGTAGTATCGGCCCGAGTGTCGACAACGAATTGGAGTTCTAGGAAAGAAGAGTTGCATCTTGTGATGAGGGCTTTTTGATGAGGTTCTGTCTCCTTTCCGACGGGTCCGATATGAACGTTTTTTTCCTTGTTTATTGCAACTCGTGCTTTGTAGCCTCTGGTGTTAAATAAGGGAAAGCTAAGTTTGTAGCCTGGTTGCATAATACAGTCCAAGTCAAGTATTGTGATGGCCGCTGTCTACGGCGCGGGCTGTATCCCACGAGTTCTTTTTTGATGCGCTTCTACGTCCCGCCTGAGCCCGCCTCCATAACCCCGTGGCCTCCATAAGTGTGTCTGTGAACGAAAACCATAGTGACTTGGTAGCCATATATTCCACCAGTCTCTTTTGGGTATTGTCAGAGTTTGCAACTAGCCATGAAAATAATTACTTTGAGCTCGGGGTGAAAATCTGACTTCCTCCGGACATCCCTACACTATTGTATGAGACCATGCTTTGCTCTGATCTCTCTATCGTGGATCTGGTAATTATGTGGATGTTCTGAAGCTGTTGGAACGCAGTAAAGTTTTAAACACTTTCAATTAACGGGTCAATTTCCCATTTAGGTATTCGGAACAGGTCGGCCCGTTGGAAAAGTTGGTTCTGCAAGTTGAAACGTAACGGGTTTGGCATCAAAACCACGTCCTACGAGCTATAATAAACGACGATAATAACTGTCATAGTCTGGACTCTTTGGTTCCGTTCAACCTAAGATCACTGATGGAAGCCACTCTCGCGGAACGGAATCTGGGAAAGAGGTCAAGGAAATGAACGTCCTTCTTCTCCGTAGATCATTAGAAACCAGTACAACGGACCGATCTGGACCGAAGCACAGCCAAAGCATCCCGTGAACAGCGCGGAAATCACAACTGGACAGGGAGGGCCATACTGTTGGTAGCCTACTGATGAATACTCCAGCGCTGCATAGCTGCTGAGCACTGGCACCAGCAAGCATCGGGGAGAAATCCAATTTTACAAATCCTATTCCACAGAATATGCGGATTTCACTAACGAGACGGACGACAGCTGTCCCACGAAAGCTATTAGTGCTTCGAACACGTGTCGAAGTCAGACCCGCCCGCATCGCTGTGGCTGTGGAAGAATACATTCCGCACCAGTGCTGTAAAGTTCCGCACCATCGCGGTTCTCAGGATTGTCCCGGGAGTGTTGATCACTGAAAGGTCCACGTGGTGATGTCGCCGTCGTGCAGCAGCCCCGCCGCTCTTAATTGTCTTCTCCAAATACTTACGAATTGGACTGCTGCGATCAGGAATGGGTTGACCGGAAATAAATACAAGGATATGCGTATCTCGTGGCGATGACTGCATTCGCTATCCAATTAAATCGAGGGCGTTGCGCCTACAGCAGCATCCAATATTACGATGATTCTTGATCATCCTGAAGCCTGGGGAAAGGCACGAATAACTAATCCCGGTGCATCTAATCAGTTATTGGCCCGAGACGCCGCATCTCAACTATTTTGTCCGCGAATATTTATGGCTTACGTATAGCACTGGTCTGCATAATCTATTACCTTGGTGTCATGCGTGTGAGTGCATCCAAATAGATAAAGTGCCGGCATGGCTATCGCAACATAATTGCACCCCAAAATAATATTTTAATTCTGCTTGACAGAACGGAGGAGGTGGATGCAGGCGGGTAAATACAGAGAGGATCTGGGCACGTCTTTACATAGTTATGGGTACCGAGGGGGAAGCGGTGGAAGGAGGTAGAGAAATGATACAAGCGATATGGCAGTCGGCGAAGTATCTATGGTCCTGAAGGCGTCTGGTATACAATTCGAAGGAGCCTACGATGAATAGTGGTGAATTATCCAATAGTGAATGAGTTGTGTTGAACGGGCAAGAAACGCGGGAAGACTTTTATGAACGGGCAAGAAACATGGAATGACCTTTTTCAAGTGTCATAATTCTGTGTATGCTTCGCGCGCGGCTTGACCTTGTTCTTCCTCAACGACAGCGGCCGTTCCTTCCCGCGGAGGCGCTGATACACTCCGCACGCATTGCACACCTGGTCCCCGTCCTTATTGCGGCGCCACACGCTGGTCTGGTGCGTATGGCAGTGGCTGCACTCCGGGCCGCCAGGCGCGCCCACGTACTCCCCTCGCTCTCCCCTTCGTCGTTGTCCGCGTCGATCAGTGCCTGCGGCCGCTGCTCGTGCCGCTGCTGCAGGTACAGCCCGCACGCGTTGCACAGCGTGCGCTGCGTCGCGGGGTCGCGCCGCCAGAGCGGCGTGTCGTCTTGCCGCAGTTGTAGCACTGCTTGATGCTGGTCCGGGGTCGGGAGCGGGGATGGTGCCGGGCGCGAACTGCCCTGGATATTGGCCAGGCGCGGCGGCGTATGGATAATTGGTAGGATACTGGGGCGCGCTGTAGGCGGAGGCGGCATGGGGGGACGTGTACATGGTGTTCGGTGCGCCATGGGAGTAGCCATGAGGCTGCGATGCGGGATACTGCATATTGGTGTTGGGGTACTGAGTCCCCGCGGTGTAGGCTGTAGTGGGGTACTGGGTGCCGGAGTTGTACCCGTGGACGGGTTGACCACCGTGGGCGGGCGCGCCATAAGTCTGCTGGTACGACTGGGATGGATGGCCCTGGTTAATCGGCGTCTGAGAGAACGTCTGGTTGGGCTGCGTCCGGCGGTATCCAGAAGACGAATTCGGTGGATGGTGTAGGACTGAGATTACGCGTCGTGAGTCACCCAGGATGTTGAACTCGCGATTATAAGAATACAACGTACCAGCATCGGTAAGCGAGCTCCAAGTACTACGTGGTACATTGCCGGAGTTGGAGGAATGTGGTAAGGTCGACGGGGGTCGTTCATGCTGGAGTATATTGCGTGTGCGGATTGGTGGTGCTGCAGATTCGTGTCGTTTGACCCCTCCTTATACCACCCTCGGACAGCGAGTCACCAGAGAGATGACTACGATCCTATGCCCGGAAAAAAGGCGTGAGCGAGATTTTTGGCCGCGAAAGTGGACTTTGAACTTTGACGTCGCAGGGGTGACAGGTCAAGGACAGGTTTCAGATAGATGGAGAGCCCTAAATGGAGAGTTTTCAATGACATAGCGTTCACAGAATTAGTGCAGGGTCGGAGCGCGGATGGGGAGCACAAACCATCAGGGGATAATTAACACTTGATTAAAGATGCGTATAATCGAATACCGTAAATATAATCAATACTTGGCTGGAAAGTCGGATGGAAGACCACAAATCATGGCGCCAATCGTCGACGGTGATTCGGTCTGTGCAGCACTGCACACTTGCCCATCGCAAAGGCGGCCCAACGAAGTCCAATACTCGACTGGAGCTGAGTCGGGAGTCGTTGTTTAACGTCAAAGAACGAACGCGGACGCGAAAATACTCCGCAAAAGCCGGACCGTAGGACAGAGAAAGACTCACCATGACGCTGTGGTCACCGTGGATCATAGCCAAAACGGCATGGGCGGGACATACAGATATCTTCTGTCGGAATAGGTGGTCGCTGCCATGTCAAGTGTCAGCGTCTATAATTTAATAGATCTGCACCTAAATACTTGATGTGTTCTGCGGTCATAGTGGAGAGGTCAGGCCCAGTCAATTCAGTGGCTTCACGGCCAGTCAGAAATCGGCAAGACCTGGGTTTGAAATGAGAGAGAGCAGACGTTACATGGAGGGATGATGGTCTGCGTTGGAGTCATATGTGGCATCGTGAGAAACGAGGGAAAGAAAACAACATCAAATATTCCAATGGGTCGCGCGCAGAGCGAATTATCTGATTAGATAAGGTTCGGAACAGAGAATGGCTGTTGCTGTTTTTTTGGCACTTTCACGCGGAAAGTATTGATGACATTTTGCGCAACAGCTTATTGGGGACTTACATGAGAAGTATCATCGGGATTCTATCGATGTAAGATGGCGGCCCCAGGGGAAAAGAAAGGTCCGAGTGATCGTCGGAAGCGGGGAAGCTGTAGATCAGGATCGACACCTTAATTGACTGTCGACTTAATGGACTGTCGATTGAGCTCACTTCGAGTCAGACGGTATTCAATAACCAGACAGAGCAAAGATGCAAGAAACATGATAAAGTAGTACCAGCGGAGATCCTTGTGTGCGCGCCTCTTTCCAGTAGGCAGTGAATCATGGCAGAAATTTTAATTTCCTTGTCATTGAGATCGACGTCACTGCGCACCGCGGGCCCGGGCCCAGACCATTGAGACGATGGATCTATCTCTCTTTTGACGCAAGCGCTGCCAGTCTGAAGACGACGCGCTGCGCCTCCCAAGGCTGTGCGCCTCTGCTCGAAAGTCACTGCAGGAGCATTGGAGCCCGCCGGCGGACGGGAGGCGGATTCCAGATATCAAACAGCTTGGAGCAGGCCAGGTGGTTGCCTGTCATCGCGACATTTCATCGGCGGCGCCGTGTGCTGGTAGTGGCAGAAAGGCGGAGCGCATAGCGACCGCATCATGAATGATGGCATCACACTTTTCGAACAAATGAACGTCGCTTACACGTCGCGTTCACATTGCTCTACACGCGGTGGAGTCCACAGTGAAGGTTTTCGTCCATGGAGAACGCCCGCCATTCCGACATACTGCCATCGCGGCGGTAAATGGTGGACATCTTGCCATTTGGCTTGATAAGTTACGGACGCAACAAATATCCATGCGGAATCAGGAATTTTTTGGCGCTTCAAGCACTGGGGAGTTGGGTTTAGAAGATGACAATCTACGGTCTATCGCCTTCTAAAAATTTCAGGGCGACCAAATTGGATTTTCAAGCTCACAGCAACAGACAATGAATGTCACGCCACGGCTTCAGAAACTCGACAGTGTACCTGCATAGCGATTTCTGGAACCACAGCAGATGGAGTTTGCGGACCCGACGACACCCCATTACGCCATGCCAACCTGTCGTGCCATAGGCCAAGGAACCCAGCAGGTTTACATCGGAACCCGAAAATGGCTTCGAAGGACTGCACATCATCTTCGGGCACCTTGATTCCATGTGCGCTAGCGCCTCGCCGTCAAGTAGCATCCTGCCAGTTGCTACCCAAGAATTCATGGAGCATCAGGGATTACGCCTCCCAATGCAGGACAAAATTTCCATTTCGAAGATGAGAATGTCCACAATAGATATAACTGAGCCGGTATCGGACTTGCGCTACCTGTCATTTAAGCTTATGACTGGAAGCCCCGCTAAAAGACCGCGACAGCCATCAGGAACTCAGCAGTCCAGCATCGCAAACAAAGAGCCGATTGAAGACCCGACATCCCAGCAAACTGGCAGGCACCGTAAATGGCTCCCAAGTCTCTCCTCCAAGTGGCATGGGGTGTCACTTGCTCCTAGCCATCGTCCGACGTCCATGGAGAATCATGGAATGGAGGCCCTGCAGGCTCCAAGCAGCTAATATCGAAGATGAGCATCTACGCACTATCATCCTGCGAAATTGAGCTGACACCTCACCGGATGTTGAATGTCGTTTAGGCTCGTATGTGGACACTGGCAGACACCGACTATCACCCAGGACCTCAGCAATTGTGCATCGGGAATGCGAAAGTATCTCGGTTCGTGGAGTTCAAAATAATATTTCTCCTGTCCTGTTGCGCTCCCGTATTCTGCCGGGACAGGGTGCCATGTATTCCACCGTACGATTATTTCCGTCGATTCTCCACACCGCCAATTGGCCAGAATTAAGGCTTAATAAGTAACATATCTCCTGATTTCCAGACCGCAAGATCATCTAGAACTTGAAACACCTCAGACAACATTTAATTATCATGTCTCTATTATTGCCGCAAAATGAACACCGAAAGAATAACCTCCCACCTGTTCAGCACCTCAAATATTCCAGAACGCATTCTCCCAGGCAACCTTCCACGGAATTTACCGTCTCGTTACTGACACCTTCCTTGCCGACCGGGTCCGAGCGACTCAATCTAATTCCACCGCCAATGTAAATCTAAAATATCGGCCGGCGCCTACCACCAGAAATCAGTTTCACCGCGCCGCAACAGGCCTTGGACTGTTGAGTATCGCGGTACAAGGGCTAAATATCCCATGGAGCACTAAATACCGGGAGAAGCTGCGTATGCCTGTGCAAATAAACGGGGTCTGTTGCGCTTGTATCGGCATCTAGGCCACAGCCGCGACTGTAAATAGACCAGATGATTGTTCAGCGATGGTCAAATGATTGGTAAGGACGCCTGGCGAGAACAAGACGGGATTTGTTAACGGTTCCGTCGTTGAGGCGTTATCGTCTGGCGGGAATATCCTCGCGATCAAAATCTTGAGCGTAGGGCTGAATGTGCTGAGAATACACAACTAATTCGTTACATTGAGGAGGCTCCGACTTGATCTTGGCTATGAGAGCTCATAGCAATTGTGGGGTGGTTATATAAATCTATACTAACTTAACTGACCAAAATGATTGACCGATCGGTTTTTGGACCATATCTCGGCATTGAGACAACATTTTTGGGTTAAACAAAATGTAGGATCGTGGAGAAGGATCCTATGGACCGTTGTATACTACTAATGAGATCAAAATATATTGATGCACCATCACTCGGGGCCGATTACGGAAAAAACCGGAAAACTGATTTTTTGAGCTCGAACCACGATTTTTTTGGAGCACAAGCCAAAGGTGTCAGATTGTAGTTCAAAAGGTTCTCTATCATCCCACACTTTGAATTGTGCAAAAATATACAGGGATCATACCTGCAAAATGCCCACTTTTATCCATTTTTGCTTGTTTTGGCGGTTTTTGGCGGTTTTTTGGCTAAAAGTGGGCATTTTGCAGGCCACATATTTCATGATCCCCTGTATATTTTTGCACAATTCAAAGTGTGGGGTGGTAGAAAGCCTTCTGAACTACAATCTGACACCTTTGGCTTGTGCTCAAAAAAACCGTGGTTCGAGTTGGAAAAATCAAATTTCCGGTTTTTTTCCGTATTCGGCCCCGAATTATATATTTTGATCTCATTAGTAGTACACAACGGTCCGTAGGATCCTTCACCATGATCCTACATTTTGTTTAACCCAAAATGTTGTCTCAATGCCGAGATATGGTCCAAAAACCGATCGGTCAATCATTTTGGTCAGTTAGTGTATGCAAAGCTAGCATTTGTATACTCAGGCTTGAAGAAAGTTGAGGAGGAAGCACAGCTAGAAAAGGGTTTTCTTGAGAACCGAAAAAAATTGCTGGGTGAAAACCACCCAGACACCTTATGCACAATGGGCAACCTGGCAGCTACATATCATTCCTTAAACAAATTGGAAGAGGCAGAAAAGCTTGAGATTGAAGCTGTGCAAAAGCAAAAGAGTCTGGTGGGTGACGACCACCCACACACTTTGTGTGCCATGGGAAACTTGGCAATGACATATTGGGCACTCGGACAACCTGAAGAGGCAGCAACACTAGGAGCTCTTGTGCTAGAAAAGCGATGTCATATTCTGGGTGAACATCACTCAGATACACTGTTTACACTTGAAGACCTGGCATCCACATATACCACGCTGGGCAATTTAGGAAAGCTGAAGAGCTTGAGGTCCAACTGCTTGAGAGTCAAAGGATTGTGCTAGGGGAGAACGATCCGAGAACCTTGGAAACTATGACAAGACTACTATCAGTGTACCTCAATCTGGGCCAATATAGGGAGGCACGCACTCTCGGGATTGAGGCTCTCGAGAAATATCAGAAACAATTTGGAAAAGATCATCTACAGGCCTTGATATCATGACCAAACTGACCTCCATCCATGAAGCGCTGAGTGAATGGAAGGAAGCAGCAGCGCTTGAGGATGTACTCCTGGAGAAGCGAAGATATTTGTTAGGGGACAACCATCCAGATACCTTGAATATGATGGGTACTGCAATCTGGAACACTTTCACCAGGCAAAGGAGCTCGAAAGCGAAGTCGTTGAGCGGCACAAACATTTATTCGGTGAAAATCATCCAGAGACATTGCGTGTTCTTGGCAATGTAGCGGGTAACTATCACTGTCTGCATCAGTACCGAGATGCAGAGAAGTTGGAGGCTGACCTGGTTAAAAAGCAAAGAAAGTTGAGGGGGGATAATCACCCGGATACTCTGCTTGCTACGGGGAATTTGGCAATGACATACAGGGCTATGGGCCGTCTTAAACAAGCAGAAAAGCTTACAACAAAGCACAGGTACGAGCCTTTTTTGTTGAGCGTCTGTTTATAAGAGACTAAGAAAGCTGCCTGTCAGTACTGGAAAGTGATCGAAAGTTCTTGGTGATAACCACCCAGATACCTTGCATACCACTGGACCAACTGGTAACAATTATCAACAGCTGGGCCGGTCCAAAAGAGCACAACAGCTTCAAGTTGAAGCGGAAGTGCGAAAAGCACGTGCGGGTAACCAATCCTAATGTATGCTATTGTGAGGGTCATATCTTCCTTTCTGGATATTCTTCAACTAACCCCCATTTACTAGTATTTTTTCTCATTCTGTATGTTTCTGGTCATATGATCATGTACTTGATATAGCCACAACTCTATTCAATATAAGTATTCTGCTTATGGTCATATGGTAAGGCTGGAGCCCTAACTCGAAGGTACATCTCCCATAGGCTGTTGTTAGTGACTGGACTAGGGTCTTGTTTATTAGTCCTGGAGCGTGAGGGTATTATAACCGTTTTTTTAGTTTGATTTATAAACATGCTGTTTATAAACCAGGTCTGGGAATGGAGGCCATATTGGCCTCCATGCCCCTCTGACCTCAACTCCCGCTACTCATCTGATTCGCTAAAGCCGCTCGGCGCAAGTCGACTACGGAAAGCACATCTTGATGGGAGGCAGTTCCTCGGTTCTTGGGCAATGGCGCAACTTGTCATCCGAAGACTGCCTCCATCGAGATGGTTAGACCAGAGTCGGCGGTCACGCACATTGCAAGTCCAACCCATTCTCCGATTGGGAGACAAGTGCTTGTGTCCCCCCTTTCCCTCTTTCTCTGTCCGGATACTCAGTGGATTCCACCGCTTCATAGCGTACATTAGACTCGAACCTCAAGAGATCGAAGACAGTCGTTCGATCAGTGATGGATAGGGACTGGAAGATAATCACGCGTTTTAGTACAGTCGGGAGTTGCCGAGATTATTAAAAACTTAGACAAAATTTCGCGAAAACTCAGACATCGACCTCGTCTTTTCAAAAATAGTAAGGACAGTTTTGAAGACAACTGAATTCCAAGACTTCCTATGTTTTCAGAGTTTTGATTCAAGTAAAATCGAGTCCTCTACGACACGATTACTGTGCGGGGCCTTGTGGCTGTGCTCATGGCTGTACACGTCACTGCCTCATGTGGGCTAAAAGGGCGAAAATATTCACTCATTGAGGACACAGTTTTAAAAATATAAAAATTCTAAGAACATAGGAGCTCTTAGAATTAAATTCTCTACAGAACTGTCTCTTACGAATTTTGAAAGAAGGAAGTCGGTCATCGACCCTCGTCAAAATTTCTCTAAGTTTTTAATGATCCTCGGCAACTTCCGACTGTACTAAATCGCGTGATTATCTTCCAGCCGCTATTCTTTGAACAGTTCAATTAAATTAACGTAACCGGCAAGAAATCGTGGGCAAAGGATTTAATCTCTGCTGCCTCCAAGCTTCCATTTGCATGCCCAGGACCCGATTTTGCGAACGCTACATCCAAGTCTATACTGGATTACGCAAAGATTGTGGAGAAATTGATGCTGCAATGGATTCAAGGTGAAGTCGACTCATCAGACAAATTGTACCTATTACAGGGACGTCGCGAACCACAAAAGGACAAGCCTCTGCCCCGCAAACTCTACGTCTACGGCACTACCTTTCCATGGTGAAGACACAGAAGCACAGAGAGGCTCTTACCTCGCTTCTGATATCTACCCATCTATTAGCCGTCGAGATTTTGCGCTACGGAGATCATGAGCACCCACACAGGATGACCGTTCAAACGTGTTTGCAGGTTCTGCAGGTCGGAAGTTGAAACCCCAGAGCATCCTAGGATGTGACACTTCACCTGAAGTTGTGCACCTAAGAAGCAGTTTTTTGGTTCAACTATTCGCGACTGCACCCAACCTGCGCCGTCTCATGGAGAAACCAAACTTGACACTGATCGAGTTCTTCAAATCCATGTTTACGAACGTTCAACAATCCCTTAGTGGCCAAATTTGCACATGAAGCTCTTGAGGTTTTCTATGCGAACGTCGTTGTTAGGTTATAATTGTGGCTGGGTACTAATGTTCATTCCGGTGTTCAAACTTTTTGCTTCTTTTAGTCGTCTGGGTTCTACAGCGTGACGGGAAACTGGGTGCGTGAGCTCGGCTTGGATGGCTTCTAGAGGCGAGGGACGATGGTGTAAATATAAAGCCTGTATTATGCCGGGATACTTCCTCAAACTGGCGTTCCTAAGCAGGACCGTGCCGTGTAATACTACCTACCTACCTACCGGTATGTTGATCAACTGTCATCAACTTACACCGGTTTTCCGATAGCGACTGGTTCGAGTCTAAGCGTACATGCTCGCGGCGAGAACCAACCCGGAGCCCGATTTGAGTGTCAATTACAGAGACAGATAGAAGCGGCAAATGGGTCAACCCAGAGTTGAACGGGTATGCGCTGAACGAGATTTACCGCAGTCGGTGATGATTTGAGGCCCGGGTAGCCGGTTGAGACCGCTGGACTCGGAGTTCAATGGACTGAGTCAATCTGAATCAAGTGTATCGGGTTCACGGAGAAGAGTCGAGCCCCTGCTTCCTGTTGAGCTGGATTGAGAATGACCATACCATCTGAAGGCCAGCGAAAGAAAAAGCAAGGGTCTTAGGAAATATGGATAAGCCGATCTCATGTCAAGCGGTGCATGCGTAGAATGTTCGGATCGTTACGGTTCGCGGCTGTGTCTCATGATCAGTTCAATCAGAGTCTGGATGTAACTCGAATGCGTAAGCGTCATAATGTCGTTTGAGAGGAACCGCTCCATTCATTCCGGAATTTATTTGCATTTGAAGTAACACGACGGGGGCGCATCCTGTCTTACATTCGTAGTCGGAATCGGAGCCCCGAAAGATCGCGGAGAAGAGAAGCTGAGGACGACGTCTATCCAGGTGCAACTTGAAAAACATTTTCTTTCCTCAGTTGGGAATTCAAAGAACGGGTATGAAGCAACAGACCTGTTTCGATGAGGACACAAGCATCAAGCCAAAGATGCGAAGAACCTCGAGAAATTTCCGTATAAAGTCCTCAAGACAGAAGATGTTGTTAGCTCTTCGGATCCCTGCCTGGTCTCGAAGACTAATTGACACACACAGCATATATCGAACAGCCGAAAGAGGCAATAAATTTTCCATGGACTGAATCGAGATATCGCCGTGCCGGAGTGCACAGTGCACTGGCGTGGTCCGGATTTACTCTGGATGGCCAATGCGCCATGGATTTGCTGCGGGTTGTGGCTTTGGCGCACAGGGCAAACATCTCGGGCCAGTGATGGGAGCATCGCCACACCCTCGCCTGCTCCCTGCCGCCGTGTCCTCTTCTTATCGTCGTAGAATCGTGCCAGAGTCTCTGGGTCCCATTCTCCTATTTCATTCTCAATTCCGATGTCTCGTGTCAGGATATGCTCCGGCGATGGTTGGCCGATGCAACCAAGTTGAATCGCGCGACGCGATGTGCTCCGTCCCGGATGCGAGGTGGAGGACTGCGAGCTACTGCGAGACTCGAGACGAACACCGACGCGTGGAATCACTAGGCACAAATTATGCTGTTAATTTGGCCCGTGCCTATGTCTGACACTGATGTCCATGCGCAGTGGCTCAGTCCTCTGATTTGTCTTCTTCCCTCACCCTCTCTCCGTCGGGACCCGTCGGGTACCGCCATCCTCCGCTGCATCGGTTGATTCTGTGATCTGGATCCCTGCTTCCTTGCTAATTTTCCCTGTGCGTCTCGCTTGTAGCCTGGCGGTACTTTTGAGCCGAGCACGGCCCACCTACAGCGCCACGACGCTTCGCATGCCATTCACGGTCACACTGGCACTGAACGCCCCTTAAAAATGGGTGTATCTCTCTTTCTTGTAATTCTCGTCGTAGCGAGTTGCGTCCTTGGAATATAGATCTAGATCTAGATCCTGCTGCACATCTCGCATCATTTCGCCAATGGATACTCGAAGACTCCGCTTGGCGCAGTTATTGTTGAAATCGGAGGTCAGAGGCAACGTGTCAGCCCGCCAGAGCCACGGAGGCGGACGACGTGGAATGCGCGTGTCGTTGACGCGTTGAGAGCACTACCATGGAGCTGAGACACGTTGGGACGGGTTGAGACGCGTAGCAACGCGCCACACATTGTTCTTCGAGTCAGGGAGTTTGAACTCCGCATAGTTTTGTTATTTATTGTTCGAGTATCTATTGTTCTCCAGAGAGGTATAAATACTGGTCTGTATTCCGGTTGAAAATACTGGTTTTCCCCTCCCCATTTTCCAATAGTTATCAAACACAAGACAACCTGTACGGACTCGCTGAGGTTCTCTGCATCCCCTCTTATGGAATCTGTGCTGCAACGGCGTGGAGCACTCATTATCAACGTTCAACACTCGCTCGCCCCTAGCACTCTATCCGCAATAGCTCACTTCGTTTCTGCCATTCTTCTCCCGCTCTCCAATCTGAAACATTTATGCTCAGTCTCGTTGCATCCTTCCTCCGTATTGGTGGCCCCTGCGTTGCGGGCCGATGGGAGTTGGCCCTGAAGCCAGATGTGTGCGGCCTCACAGGGATCAGAATTCACAACAGCGGCGCATTTCTTAGGTCTTCCGAAATTATCACAGTCGCCGAATCACATCATCGGCAGGTGGTTCTAAATTATGTGAAGCCCTCCAGAATCCGGAAAACTAATGCCCAAATTCTCCAACTACTCTCCATCTGACCTCCCAGGACAAACAGCAAACTGGACAGGCGCGCGAATCTTATTCGTCGAATACTTGACCCCATCAATCTCCGCCGATATAGAAAGGCCCGATTGAATTCGTAAAGTTCAGGCTCCACAAAGAGTACGCCGGGTTCGCGGCGACGTGCTGCGCCGGCGCGGGGCGCGGAATCTCAAGCTCCACGATGCTCGGGCGCTGTACACTGTCGGTTGTCACTTGCTCGACGTACACGCGTGTCGGATTCACGTCGTTGCGCACCTGAAAGTGCGTTAGACATCAATATCGCCACAGATTATGATTGGTGCGTACCGCGACGTCCAGCTGGCCCGCAAATGGGCCTTGGGGTGTCCGGCACGTCGTCTCTGAGAACATGAAGCTGTCTTGAATCGCGAATCCGAGCCTTCCCTGGTCCTCGAGCCTGTCGTCGACCACGAAGCGCAGGCTCTTCAGCCCCGCTGTGGCGTTGAGCGATATAGGGCCGAAAGGGTCTGTGTCATTGAAGGTGTACCACGCGGCAGTGTACTTGCCGCCAGTGGAGGAAGAGGTGTCCGTGAATGTTAGGGTCACATTCCCTGTACGGCCAAGGTTGTCGTCCAGAAGTACGCGTACAGTACGGGTGTCATCTTCGGTCATGTCCAGAACTAAGTTTATGGACAATCAGAATTGATGAACCGGAGATGTCTTTCAGTGACGCACTCGAACTTGGCCAAAGAGTTTCAGCGTGTCATCACTCATTGTGAGTTCCACATTTGACGGTTTCACCGGGAGAGGTGCGATCACGTCCGTGAGCTGCACATCACTGGGGACAGTGTTCAGCATGCGCGCGAATAGGTCTGCGCACGTCGATGTATACAGTTCCAGTGAATTGGCGAATCTATAAAATCATCAGCGAGTTCCTGTTACTGTTAGAACGAATGAGAACACGCACGAGGACATCGTAACATTGCCGTCGCTGCCAAAGATCCGCTTGTCCGAATTGGTTGTGTCGTTAGCCCCGACGACCAGCGGGTTCTGTGTCGTGCCCGAAATATACTCCTTCGCGCTGGGGCCAACGACAAATAAGTGAGAGCTATCTTACATAGATGAGGATCATCGACTCACACATTGTTGTCGAAGGTGACGAAGGTTGAATCAAAATGCGCCACATTTCAGTGCTGGTGGGATCGTTCAATTCACCCACGATATCCGGGAACGGGTCGTGCTGCACGCCGCCGAAGGTGTGCCTGCCGGGAATCTGGGTCAACCTGATTTATTACAGTGAGATTATCACCCACCCGCACGCGACGAGCCCGATCATTTCAGTCTGGGTGAATCCCTGCCGCGCGAATGAGGCGATGTGGGAGTCGAGCCCTTGCTCCGGTTCAGGCACACCGGGCGCATTGGGCTCTCCGGCGTCCAGGCGTCCACCGCGGAAGGCGATTTCAGGACCCCCGCTTGCAAACGGGTTTCAACAGACTGATAACACGATGCACAGAAACGCACCAGCTTTCTATGGCAATGATGGCTGCGAGAGCGATAGAGTCCGCGACTGGAGATCATCAGTGGGGGAATGGAGATTTAGACTGTTAAATTAGAGACCTACTGGACACGTAGCGATTGGCTGTCGCGACGACGACGGGTATGGTGTTCGCGAAACCGTCGCCGGCATTCTGTGGGTAGGTACCGCTCAACGTTAGGCCCGCTCCATCCCCAAACAATAACACACCTCAGCACGGGCCTGCTCCTCAGCGAAGCGGATTGAACCGTCCAGACCCCCCGTACCGTCCGAGGCGTTATGCGTCGCCATATCATGATAAGCCTGCACCGAAATAATGCGATGAGTTGGCCACATCCGTGGAGTCAATGTTACCGTTCGTATCCAGTCTGCGACGGTTGACCTCCCGGTGTTTTCGCCATTGAGAGAGTCAGCACATGTTTGAATGAATCCCGCGAAGAAATCGAAGTTAAAGCCTTGTTGATCGAAGCGCACTGACTCGAGCGCGTCGAGCTGGGGGGAGGGCCAAATATATGCGTCGGCTGGTACAGCTGCAAAAAATGCAAGGAGCGTCAGACGGAAGAGCATACTCGGACTTTGCGAAGGACAGATGATATACCCATCCTCGTCCTTTTTAACTTCGGTTAGACGCTAGGATCCAAGCGATAACAGGATCTTTGGGGTGACAGTTCCCCGGGGATGCATCTGCAACGGAGGCATCATAACCTCCGTGCATCGGACATTTTCTCGGTGAGGTAAGATGGAATAGAAAGCTTACTGATGGGCTGTGTATGGCGGGCCAGGTGCTGTTGAAGCTGATGAGTATCGGCCGTCCGCTGAGACCAGAAATCATCCTTCGGCAGTTCGCTGACACCGGAAATCATTTTTCACAGCTGCAATATTAAGCAGACATTTTCCTGCCAGCAGCGTCGGAGGAACGGCAGAACTGAGAACAGGAGGCACAAAACCAGAGGATTGGGATTTCGGAATGCGAACGACACAATTAGTGTCGTTAAACAAGGATGTGCTCTTGCGCGCGATGACAAATTTCGTGACTCGAATCGGAATCCATGAAAGCTGTTAAGCACTGGACACGGCAATCATTGGATTCCGTAGGTCCCGGCCAGATGGTGGGATCTGGCGGTTCTGTGAACAGCTAAGATCACTGGACCGTGGCACACTAAATAGAACGTTCCGAGGAATTTAGAAGGAAGAATTGGGGATGTAGTAGTTGTCGAGGGGCCGTGGACAACCCATTCCGATCATCGGACGGTGCATGTACGTACGCAAGTGAGGCAAAGTTGGCAAAGAATGGCTAGAGATCCAGGGCTTGTCCAGGTCTGTATTGCAATTGACGTAGCTCGGAGTTGCGATTTGCGCGGTGGCACCCTAGCCCCCCTCCCGGACTCCAGTGAAAAGTCCAGTGCAAGTATCGCAAGAGGACGAACCCGCGATATACAAACTGAAGACTGCAACCGAAATTCCGCTGCAGATAGCCTAGATATTCATTTGTCGTGTTCGGACGTTGGGGAGAGAACGAAGGAAGCTTGACGTGTGGCGGTGCCTGCGCATCGGCGGCCCGTGAGCTGAGCTCTTTCCAGTCCGGTAATTCCATTGCCGAACATCACAGTAGCGCTCGATATTTGAATCCGGCCGCACCGTCGAAGAATAATTGGAGGATATGCTATCCCAAGTGGTATTCATATTCAGCCAGGAGTGCAATGTGCGATCAGCGAATTTTGGAATTTTGTCGCGGGTCATCGAATGACCTTGACGGATACCCTTTCTTCGCAGTCCCCCAAAATTTGGCTCAGCGGCGTGTGGCGTAGCTGGGAGCCAATTTCTTTTGCTGATTCTCAACGGTTCCCAGTCCAAAATCTGACAAATATTGTGGTTCCGAGCAAGTTCAACTTCAAAGTTCACCGGTAAAAAAAGCATTTTCCTTCTACACCGAAGGCCTTGTTGAAATACATTACTTAGGTCGTTCTTGAATCATTCCAATTAATTACATTAGTTACTCTGCATGTGCCCCAACCCCTGGAATATTCTCAAGGGTTGTCAAAACGTTTGGGGCTGTAACGCAGCTGGGGGCCCCTTGCCCTTGACGAATTGGTATGTTGGGTCCTGCGTCACACCCTTGACGAATTGATTTAACAGTACAGTGCTTTGCTTTTGATCCGCTTGGTGAGTTGGGCTTATTGCGATCGGCTCCCTACTCGAACAATGCCAGGTAAATGAAAAAATTCTCTATGAAATAATGGCGTTCATGGTCTAGTACGTATTCAAAGCCGAAGTAAACAATGGTCTCACGGCAGCCTATGACATTGAGGGGAGGTGAACCCTCAGCCCCATAACCAAATCTGCACTGCACCAGTTGTGGGGGTAAACTTCGCGGCCGACGATGGCCTTTCGTGATGGTGTCTTACTATATAATAACGAAAATTAAGAATTATTACTGATATGGGCGGTCGTATTTCGGTGAGAATACTTGTTCCGTGTACCGCGTCGTCTCCACCTCCGTCTGCACATGAATCGGGGCGCTCCGCTCGCTGGACACCCAGGGCGAGCTCAGTTCGATGTCGTTCGGGTGCCGGGGTTCGGTCACAGGCACGGTGCTATTCCGCCCGGTGCTTGAGTGCGCCTGGCGAATTCTCCTGCGAGAGTTGAGTGTCCACATCGCGGAGATCGCCTACAATTTGGGCAACACGTTGTTGGCAATGATGGCGAGCATTGCGTAGGCGTTGGGGGTTTTCCGGTCCCAGGCTACTGTACCAACAAGGCTGATGAGGGCGCATACAGCGGCTGGTGCCGCGGACTGAGAGAAAACTCTTTAAGGTGGGGAACCGATGGAGGGGATTAGTGTTGGGCACGGGTACGGGTCCGGGTTAAAAAAGGGCAACCCGGACCCCTACCCGGAGAACCCGTACCCCATGCGGGTAAGGGTATAAACCCGTACCCGACTTCATACGGGTACATACGGGTTCACCCTCGGGTCTATAACCCGCACAGGTTTACCCGGGTATCACTGTAGCATTCAACTTAAAAATCAGGTGGGCTTAGGGTTAATTTGTGGACTTCAAAGACACATTTATTTCACCCACTGCATAAATTAAAACCGTGTTTGAGCCTTTGCAGCACATTGATAGCTGGAGAACAGGCAAAGACTGCCACCAATCTGTAATTGATACCGCTGCACAGCAAAATAATAAGAAGAAAGCAGAGACCACCCATTTTGGAAGCTGACATCTCATTTTTTTACATCCCAATCCTCCTGCAATATTAACCCATAAATACCCTTATATACCGCGGGTAGGGTGTGGGTCAGCACGGGTTTAAAATCATTCTAACCCGTGACCCGAACCCGCACAACCCGACCCGGAAACCCGCGGTTTTACCCGAACCCGTGCCCCACCCTAGAGGGGATTCGGATATGTACCTGGAATGTCAATTTCGTGATTGAGTCCAACATGCCCGCGGTTTCCGGCGACGAATGCCTGGAGTGGAACTGGTAAGAACAGTGGCCGTTAGCCATCACTGCGCCCGGGATGAGTTTTGTGGCGCACCAACAGAAAATAAATGGTGCTACCGCAGAGCAGAACATCTCCGGCGAAGACCGTTGCCAGATGAATCTCAACTAAAAAAGGATCACGTTAAAACAGAATCACGTTTTTTAAAAAAAACACGAAGGTTTCCACTGCTTCCTTACTCCATGTAACGTTTTGATCTGACCCGCGAACGTGAATACGCACTGAACGAATATTAGCCTCGATATCTAGATTTCAGCACAAAGCATACTGATACGATGGCGGCTACCAAGGCAAAGACAAAGAGCACAAAAACTAAACCGACAATGTAGACGTTCCTCGATATCACCTGTATGGGATCAGTATTTGGATGTGGCTTTGCATAGATAAACTCACCCAAAGACGCCTGCAGAAGAATAATTGGACATAGAACGCAACGATCGCGGCGAGAGCAAGGGAGGCTTCAGTGGTCCATGAGCTGGTAGACATGCTCAGTGCCGCGTTGAGGTTCATGAAATACTTGACATTTTGAATCCACAAAATCGCTCTGAATTTCGCAAACAAGCTCAGCGGACGGCGGGTGAAGTAATAGAAAGACTGACAGTCCTTGTGCACTCTTTAAGGTTGTTATTACCAGGAGGACAGCCACAAAAGCGCGCATGGCCAGAAAATCATTCCCGTACAGCGTCGTATAATGAGCTATTTGCGCGAATATGACGCCCTGGAGTATTAGGTCGGCACATATAGCGAGATCCTACAATGTTAATCAGCCTGACCCGGCGTAGATTCGTTCCAAGAGATTTACCCAACCACCGAGGTAAAAGGTGGTAAGTGAGTAAATCACAGCCGGTGGAAAAGTCGCCATGTCGAGACACCGGAGATCCATTCTCTTCCAGTTATGTACCACCCCGCTGGCGCCGATCAGAAAATCTGTCAATCCTTGTGACGCCACAGGGTACAATGTAGTACAGTCCTGTTTAGGTTCAGGAACTGTTCGTCACATATGTGTACAAAATCTGTATGTAAATCTATAGCCAGTCCGCAAAATCCGAGGTCCTTTTGTTCTAGTCCGGGGGTCCGGCTCGAAGAAGGATGCCACCACATATTCCAAGTCGCCGTTTGTCCACCGTTGTCGCGAAGAAATAAAATTAGCCTTTTGCCGTGAGAGTTTCAACAGCTCACTGTCCTTTAGACGCCGTTCTAAAATTCTAGCAAATACTTGTAAGGGTTGATACAAGCACATTTAACTTCAGAGGTTGCCACATCGTTTTTCATCTTCAGCTCGTGTTGAGCTCTTGGCCAGCGGACTTGGTGACAGGACGGAGGCAAGCCGTAACTGTATGGCGACCTGTAGCGACGGGGAATTGCCATCCATGAACCGAAGAAGTAAAACAACTTGAAGTGTCAAGTCTGTCAGGGTAGTTTATATAGTCAAGTTGCTATAGAGTCTATGGCGTCTATTTATGTCCATAGAACATCTCATACTTGGAATCCATAGCAATTTGGAGTTTTCCGGATGTACGAACCAGGCTCCGAAGAAAAACACCACCGTTGAGCTCCACCGACCCAAGTTCGGTGCGATTGAAACCAAAGACTTATTTTTACAAAATTTTCATGGCGGACCTCGGACTAATGGAGATAGCCGAGGGAGCAAACGAGGGTCATCATGCTGACACTCGCTGGCAAGGTAGATATGTGTGCTAGCGGGGAGGATTTGTGGGAGAAAGGAAGTCGCTATGACGGACAAGAAAAACAGAAGGGAGGAACGACTGGTGCTTTGTGGTGTGTGCGGGGGGTTCGGCCGTCCCGGCCGATCGGGACTTCCCGGACTGCGAGAGGGCAGCGGGGAAGAGCGGATCGGGGCGAAACGCAGGCGGGGCCGAACCCGTACACAAGGGCCTCTAAGGGTCAGGATGAAAGGACCCGAAGCAACCCAAGCGTGGAAGAAAAGAAGAGGAGTGGGCGGGTGGGAGCAAAAAGAAACGGCTCGAGAGCGATAGAAAGTGGTGAAAAACTTTCTGAGGACGTGGCGAGAGCAGAAAGGAAAGTGGCTGTGCAGATTAGATACATCTAATCTACACACGGCTGACACAAATCCTAGCTAAGCACACCACTATCTTGCCTTTCACTCAGGCCGGCTCGCAGGCTCGCCTTGCCTGAGCTAGCAGCAAGGTAGATATGTGTGCTAGCGGGGAGGATTTGTGGGAGAAAGGAAGTCGCTATGACGGACAAGAAAAACAGAAGGGAGGAACGACTGGTGCTTTGTGGTGTGTGCGGGGGGTTCGGCCGTCCCGGCCGATCGGGACTTCCCGGACTGCGAGAGGGCAGCGGGGAAGAGCGGATCGGGGCGAAACGCAGGCGGGGCCGAACCCGTACACAAGGGCCTCTAAGGGTCAGAATGAAAGGACCCGAAGCAACCCAACCAGAGCGAAGCTCCAAGAGCCAAAGGCTCACGCGAGGGGCAAGGAAAGCGGGCCCGAGGCCCGACAAACAGAGCGGAGTGACGGAAAAGAAAGGAAAGAGCTTCGTGTTGATGCACAGTACAAGTACAGATGTGACATGATGGAACGTAGAAATACGAAGTGACGAGATATGAGAAGACAAGCGCGGCAGAATGCGCGGTAACAAAATGTCTAAGTGTCAAAATCAATGGACTCGACGTCAAGTGAGTGGCCGTGAGCGCGCGCGAATTCAGTGATGCGAGCGTCCCATGCACGGGTGACAGCAAGAGGGAGAACGCGTTCCAGGCGGCGCCAATAGATGAGGAAGCAAAGGGAGGTCCAACCCCCAATCTTCATGACGACCTCGGGCGCGACGCCGGCCGCGAGCAGCTCCAACGAGCCTCCGATGCGGTAGCTATGTCCGAAGACGAGGTCGAGCCCGGCAGTGCAGTAGACGGCGGAGGAGGAGCGCAAGAAGTCGTCCTTAATGAGGTGGTACCAGCCGGCGGGCGTGCGAAACGCAAAGAGCGGCGTATTCGGCGGTGGTGAGTGATTGACGCGGAGATGATTCCTGAAAGCCTGGACGGGGCATAGATCGGCATCGGCACCGAGGACGGCGGTAAGGAAACATTCGCCCCCGGCAGAACCCGTCGTCTTCGTCCAAACGAGGTGGATCGTGATGACATCCCGCCCGTTGACGACAGAGAACGACACGCGCGTGCAGCGGCAAGTGTCGCGTAGTAGACTGAACTTGGCCGTACTGCGGATCAGGAGCTCGCCGAGTCGGCGGCAGCCCCAGAAGGCGGTCGTCGCTGCGGACCAGGACGAGGCACCGCGCGGAGTCTCCAGATCCAGAGAGGCGCGGTATGCTCGCATATGCTGTGGCATGATGGGGCCGCGAGGGGGGCGTTTGAACGAGACGCCGCCCTTGTCGGCTGACTTTTTGAGCGCGGGCAGCCAGCCTTCATCGCCGTGCCACGGGGCGTCGTTGAAGGTGTGCCAGAGGTGTAAGCCGTTGAGCCAGTTTCGCACGCATCCGCCGGAGCAGGAGCCCACCGCGTCCGCGACGAAAGCGGCAAGCAGAAAACGGTCCGCTGGCATGCGCGCCGACTCGCCGATGTGCTCACGATCGCAGAATTGGGCGAAACGGAGCAGGCCGGCACCGTATGACTCGCGGGTCTCGGGTACGTGTGTGCCGAGTAGGCCCTCGAAAATCTTGGCTTGAAGAGCGCGCGAGATACCGGCGTCTTCCAAGGCCCGATGAGATGCGAGCGAGTGCGGCGTCGTCCAGAAGAGGAGACGGCGATCCACGGGTACGTGAGGGCGGTGCTCGCTAGGTGCAATGGCGTTCTTGCGAGCGGCTTTCCGTGCCTTCCTGTGCGGGAGCGCGCGGGAAGCAGCCTTGCGAACGTCAATGAGCGCGCCCCGGGGGTCTGAGATACGCGACAGAGAGGTGGGCCGCTCGTCCATGTATGGCGCGAGCGTGGCGACAGGGTGGGGTGCAGTGGGTGGCCCGGAGGCGATGATGACGCGCGGAGGCGAGTTGAGGTGGCCGGGTGAGGGCGTCAGCAGTGCGCATGGAGTCGCGGACAGGTTGGGAGCGGTGTCGGCGAGCTCCAGGGTGCAGCGAGGCGCAGGAAGTGCGAGCGGATCCGCGAGAGTGGGAGAGCTGAAGAATGTCAGTGAACGCCTGCGTGTCGCGGCGTGAGACGCACGACGATGGCCAAGACGCTAGGGCTGCTAGCGCGGCGTCTACGGGACAAGGAGTGAGCCTGGCGGCGTCGGGTGGCGACCGCGCAGAGGTGAGTGCGAAACTGGAAGATGCAGACAAGCTGCGGTTCGTTAATGCATGCGATGAGTGACGAGTGGATGACGCACAGGTAGTACGGATCATCAAGAAAGCTTGCGTCGGCAGGCAGATTGGGCGCGGCTAAGGAGGGCGCGCGAGACAAGAAAGATGCAGCGGTGAGCGAAGAGAACCTGCGCCAGGTCAGCGGAGTGGAATGAAAGAACGAAGATGCGTACAGAGTACGAGACGGCACGTGTGAGAACGATGACAGGTCGGGCCGCGGGCCGGATTCGGGCGGGAGATGAGACGAATGAGCGTGAGAGGTGAGAGACGCAGCGAGGATGAGAAGCGGGTCGCCAAATGCGAGAGCGTCCGCGTCGCGCTCAGACCATAGTGAGGAGCTCGTCGACGAAGACGAGGCCGAGCTCGGCGGGTAGCTGGAACGCGCGTGTGAGGCGATTGCGTTGGTGCGTGTGAGGCGAGGGCTCGCCGCGAGAGGGAGCATCGGCGAGATTGTCGTCTGTGGGGACGTAGACAATGTTGGGTGTGATCGACAGACCCGCGGATGTGGCGTATGTCCGGCGCACGCACAAATTGATGCCCACATTTGGTGAACGCCCCTTTGTGTGTGCGCCGATCGCACCCTTGTTATCGGAACGCACGAGTAAGTGCATGTCGTGGATATCAAGCTGATCCAAGAACATGAAAAGCAGCTCGATAGCGACTGCCTCTAGCCAACAGATATCGTGACCAGGCAGAAGGGACTTCCAATCCGCTTTGAGTGGAATAGCGTACCAGCTGGAGCCGATGATGATACCGATACCCCAGGAGGTGCTGGCATCGACGTAGATGCCAAGATCGCGAAGAGCGCCGATTGGAGCGAGCTGGCAGAAGAAAGAAGCATCGGCAAGCTTGTTCTCCCACCAGATCAGAGTTTTCAGCGCGGTATTTGAGAGGTGACGACGCGTGAGGGAGTTACCCTTAAAACCCGCCATAGCATTTGAAAAAACAGCAACGCGTGAGCGGCCGTCTCTATACACGAAGCAGAGATGGCACAAGGCACCGTGGAGTTCTTGCAAAGCCAAGAGTGAGAAGGCGAGTCTGGCGCGCATGTTCTTGAGCATGTCGCGCACGCGCGCGAGGTATTTCTCGCGCTTCTCTTCCGGTAAGGAAACGCGGCGATGACGCAGATCCCAGAGAAGACCCAGGAAGACGATGAAGTCCCTGAAGGCCGTGCCGGTCTTGACCGGGTGCCACGGGCAGCAGAGCGGGTCGATCGGCGCCAGTATGGTGGTGCGGTCGTATTTGAAGACGAACACCCCGTCGTGGGAAGTGAGGGAGAGATCGGGTATGCGGATGACCGGCGCGTCGTCCTCGTACTTGAGAATGACGACGTGATCTACAGTTTCGGCCTTCCAGATGTCAACGAGTGTGTTGCAAATCTGGCCGGCGTTACTGCTCGCGGAAGATGCCCCGAATGGGTGGCAATGGTCCAGATAGAGTGCGCCGTCGAAATGTACGACAAGGAAGGGCTTGTGGGCCGCGAGGACAGGACATGTCCGGTGAAAAGACTTGATGTCGAAAGCGCAAGCCTCCGCGCCGGCGGGAAGGGTAGCGACCTGAAATGGGTGAGCGTCAAGAAAGACGAGGATTGGAAGCGCGAAGCGCGTGGAAAGGAGAGAACATCGTGCATGAAAAACGCCGTGCTGTGCAGCGGGAAGACGTTGTGGCACCTGTTGGGAGGGCCCGTGAAACGGGCGCGATATGTCACCGCGCGTCAGCAACAGAGGGCTGAAGCGCGCGGGAGGAGAAGGCGCCGTAGCACGCGAGATGAACCGTCATCGCCCATCGTGAGATGGGAACGATGGCGTATAGTGGAAGACCGCAGCCTAAGCTTTGGCATAAAGAGGCATGGCCCCGAAAGAAGAAAGGGAGAGAGGGAAAAGAAACAGAGGGAGTGAAGCTCACCACTTCGGCCATCTTGGGAGCCATATCAAAGCGGGTGGGAAAATCGAGCTTGTCGATGAAGTCGTTTACCGCTGGAGTGCTGGATTTGGAGTCGCCCATTGATAAATCTCGGCAGACGCGTTTCTTGGGGTCGAGACCGGGGCCTTGATCGTTGTATGAGACGAGCAAGGGAGACGCATAAAATGGCCCGCGACAAACGCGTTCCATCTCGGCGTGTGAAAAAGGTCCTTCCATACGTCCCAATGCGAGCTCCGTACGGATGTACTCGCGGGTGACTTCGCGGTCGGCCTCGGCGGAGAGATGATTGGGGATGATGACAGATGACGAAAGAATCGGCATGCGACCGAGAGGGAATCCTTGGCGGAGGTTGCGTACTAGATCAGGATAAAGAGCCGATAAGTTATGTTTTTTAAGAAGATGGTCAAATGCGTCGGCGTCGTATGGTTGAACGACCCGATCTAGTACGTGAGAAAAAGCGTGAAGAGGGCCCGGTAGCGGCGGGCGAGGGTGCACGAAAGGCAGCAAATCTGTGTATATGAGCGTAGTATGTGGGGTAGCCAAATGCTCAAGAAAGAAAGGGGACGCATCGTCCAACTCAGGGTACGAAGACCCCGGCTCTAACGCGAGTGCAGTTGGCATCGCGAGAGAGCGCAGAGTGGTCGCCGCCGCAGAGAGAGCAGACGTGGAGACGCGTGTCTCCGTGCGACCCCGAGCATGATTTGCCGACGTTGAATGAGATGCAGATAGATTTAGCTTGTGTACCCCGAAAAGGCTGCGATGTGCGCAGGTCCCTGTCGACGAGCTTGACGAAATGGGGATTGCCATCTTCAAAAGCGGTAGAGCCTTCGGGATGTTTATAAGCGTTATGTGGCCCGACACATACAATGCATGATGGCGGGCCCCGGTCGTTCACGACGGATCCTTCGCGAGAGCCGGGAGTAGAACTCCGGCGGTTGTCAGCGTCGCGCACGCGTCCTGTGCGTTTGTTCGCGGGGGCGCCATCGTCGTCTGGGAGGGAGCGTTTGCGACCCGAGGAGGAGGAACTGCCGGTGGAAGTCGGGGCCGTAGACGGGGCGCCGTTCGAGCGAGCGAGTTTGTATGATGTTAGCGCGATGTTTATGCGTTGTTCGTAGAAAAAACGATCGTACAAACCGCCGCTGAATAACTCGTACCGCATCTCGTGTTCCAGCTGGTACCATACGTGGAACAGTTCCGGATCCTCGAAACAGCCGAGTTTGGCGAAAAAGAGGAGGTGTTGCGCGTATTCGGAGGCGTAGGTGTGCCCCAAGACTGGATCGCCAACGACGACGGGTGGGCAAGTTGCTTGAAGGATTCGAGCATGTTGCGCGAAGCCTGACGCCAGATGCCCGGGGTGAGGCGAGAGATGTCCTCGTCGTGCAGTGTATGCATATTCTTGGCCACATGCACCATGGTGATAGGTGGCGGCTGCGCGGAGCCCGGCGTCTGCGGTGCTGGGATAGTCGTGGTGGCGATGGTGTGCGGGAAGTCGGTGGCCTGGCGAATGACACGGTCGCTCCACCAATGCAACGGGAAGTAAACTTTGTTAGCGAGAGATACGTGCCAGAGGTCAGGGATCGACACCGGGGTGGAAAGGGTCGCGGACATGGCATGGGGGTTGGGCATAACTAGCGTACCAAAGACTGGGCGAAGAGCCTTGTTCTTTTCTGCCTCGCGTAAGACGCGATCTGCGTCGAGCTTGGCCTTATCTGTCTCCTTTGCCTGCTGCGTGTTGAGGCGCTCATTCGCGACGAAAAGGGTCATGAAAAGCGGGAGCGGGCCACAGGCCGTGACGACATCTTTGTCGCCGACGAGAAGTCGTTTCTGCGCGTCAGAATACGCGTAGAAAGGAAGGAGTGGATACCCGACGTCTTCAGTGGTCACTCCGGCCGTAGACGCGAGAGCTGCTTCGTATGCGAGCGTTAGCCTGATGCTGGCTTTGTTCCCAGCCTCTCTCTGCACGTTTTCAGTGTTTATATCGGCCAAGTCGTGGGTGTCGGGAGGAGGAACGTCGGCGCCGCGTGTTTTGTAGCCTACGAAGTCGAAATTCGCGGGAAGAGGCAGTGCGAGGCCAGTGCGGGATGTGGGAGCCATGGTTGAGTGTGGTGAGGGCAAAAAGAAACGGCTCGAGAGCGATAGAAAGTGGTGAAAAACTTTCTGAGGACGTGGCGAGAGCAGAAAGGAAAGTGGCTGTGCAGATTAGATACATCTAATCTACACACGGCTGACACAAATCCTAGCTAAGCACACCACTATCTTGCCTTTCACTCAGGCCGGCTCGCAGGCTCGCCTTGCCTGAGCTAGCATCAAGCATTGTGTCTTACTACTACTAGTGCTCCCCGTCGAGCGTCCGAGCCCCGCCCAGCCACGCCCAGTCCATGCTCCACAATTGCCCACCTCGGCCTGCCGGTCATGCCCGCCGTCCAGTGTACCATAGCCGCTGTAAGCGACTCCCACCATCCTTGCCTCTGTCATGGTGCAATTCCTGGGCATCGAGCTCTCCATTGGGTGGGAAGCCCTCGGATTCAATGGGGACGCTCGCGCCGTGTTCGTTTGCTTCGCAGAGGGTCTTGGGGTGGGTATCGGCGATGCGACAGTGGTCTACTTAATCATGGGGTCGTTGATTCGGTGAGTACCTCGTTCGTTCGTTCAGCGGAGATCTGTGTAAGGGTAGGAGGTTCATTTTGTTTTGTTTTGGAAAATAGCCGGCAAGGATACGCGATGGGAGAGTGGAATGAGGTGCGGCAGGAGAAGAATGACGAGAAGGAGTGCATTGAGGCACGAAACCATACCCGACGCGGTCGCGTCCAGTGACCATGGGAGTAACATACAACATGCGAGCGCGAGCATCATATTGTTGTAGCGTCTGTTTATAGATCGCGACCTGCATTCGACCTCGACTTCGCATCCGTTCCATCTTCAGAGAATATCCTCCTCGACGTCAAGATTCCAGCGGACTTCGACTCCGAATACATCATCCTCGACCTGCGCACGCACACCGCATCGAAAGCACCGCCGCGCGCTGCGCCGGCGAGCTGGAGCTCCGGAAGCAAAGGCTGGCATCTGCGGCCTCGCGAAAGCCAGCGGCCTCCACACGAACTTCCCGGGCGAGGGTTTCGTTGGCGTTTGACGTGGAGGACCGCTCGACACAAGCAGATTGGGTTTTGGTCAAGGGCGGTGTACGTGGCCTTTTAAAGTAGGAAGAGGATGGTTTTGGATGACACATCAGGTATTTATGTTTTTCTTTTCCAAATTTAAAAAAAAATCTTTAATTTTCTCCCATGCAGATTCCGGCATGGACGGGATAGATATGGGGGGTTCTGCGGCCTGTATGGGTTTGATCTGGCCATGGTACTCCGTTGACGACGCTTCCCCTGAACGAACTGCCTCCGCGGCACTGGATCGTTTTATCCAGGATGGCGGACACAATATGCCCTCCTGCCACGCCAAGAGTCGATCCAGGTGAGAATCTGCGCATTCTCTAGCTTCGGTTGGTAATTACACGTATTCCGTCCGATTCCATCGTATTTATACTCGACGGGCAGATAGCCCTGGCAACTTTTGGGGGTCTCTGGTCGGGATTCCTCGAGAGGCTGTACACGCTCTCTTGCCGGTATTTTTCGGGAGCCGGTCGCAGCGCGCACGGAATTTGGTACCGGGAAATGTGTTTGACTTGCAAGGACACCAATATGAGCGATGCGTTAGCGCGGACAGTCGTGGTGTAGATGGAAAGGGAGGCGCTGAGAGCATGGGCGCGAGGACAACTGGGAGGATTGGCGGGATGTGAAGCTGTCCTGATTGGGGAGAGCAGCAGATTACTAGGCGCATGAATGGAGAGATCTCTAAGATGGACACACCAACCTGGGAATTGAACAAGATCTCAGAGTTTTTACATCGACGCGCCGCCAAAGTTATACTCTTCACCCGCTGAAGGCCCATTTCCGTCGGATACACAATTTCCAGACCAGACCGCGTTCATCTCCATCGAAAGCGGCAGGAGACGCTAACCGAGTTTTCATCAATGTTGAAGTTTATTCAGTCGAGGGTCCAAGTCAACCGAGGCCCAAGGTCATGGAAGTCAGAAACAGGAGTGGTATCCGGATTGACACGGATCAAGCGCCGATTTGATGCGCCTGTATCGCCACTCGGCTCTTCTTTTTCTTCCCCTACGCCTGCAATATTATATACTGTCACTGTCCAAAAGAGTGAAGGCCTGGGAAGGCCATCTCAGGGTTTTTTTAGTAGGACCGCGGGCAGAAGACCCGCCGCGACCACATCAAAGCGACAGTACGAGCTCAACATGGGTATTGTTTTAGAGGCCCTCGCCAATTATTTAAATTTGAGCGAAAATGAATCGCGAATGTGTAGCATTTAGGCGCACTACGTACAGAATTCCATTTTACCACCTATTACCCGTAACAGCCGGGTCCTGCACTGCCGTGCCCGTGACAACCCCAGGTGGGGCTGGAACCTCCACCGCCGCCGCTGTAACAGCGGCCGGGTTGCTCACTGCCGTCCCAGTTGCAATCTTCCCGGTAGGATTCGGCCTGACGCCGGTGCCAGTGGCAGTTCCGTGCCCGGGACCGGGAGAGGTTCACTGTGAAGTACAGCGCCGACATGAGCCGGAATGTTTTGCCCCATGGCGAGCGGTTGGCCTTCGCGGCTCGTGAGTCTCAAGCAGTGCCAAAATGACAGATATTGGCTTACATTCAGTATTGAAAATCCAAGTGTCGAAGGAAATATGATTCGGGTCGTCGAACATGAGGAACCTAGCAAGTGAAAACGATTTAGACAAGGACGTTATTTCACAGCGGGCCGACATACAGATACTTGAAGACTTCGGCATAGAGGAATGATTCGACGTTATCGCCGAGGTTGTCCGTCGAAAGATCGGTTCGGGTCACATCATTCAAACTGGTGAATCCCACAGGACCCTTCGCGTACTTGATGATACCTTGAAGCACACCAGCCGCCCATCTAATGGGATGAAGTAGTTAGGACCGCCACGTCTAGGTTAGTTGATAATACCGACGTCTGATATTTCAGGTCTCCAGTCGCGCGCCACGCGTAAACAGCACTCTGTGGCCCATATGATCAGTACAGGATTATGCAGGGGAGATCACTTCAAAACTCGCCTCGATAACCTCTGGGCGCATGTACCAGCTATTATCGCTACACAAGCCCAATCAGGTCGTACTTCGGCGCAAAGGAAATAGAAAACACACGTGTTGTAGAACCCAAACGAATTAAACTCGGCTTGTTGAGCGGCAGAACTTGGAGGAGTTCCTTTCCCGTCAGCCGTGACGAACGCGAATCCTCCGCCTCCGATCCCGGTCGGAGTATTATACGTGTTCATACACGAGTCGGTGAGGTTCAGGCCGAAGTTGACAATCGTCGCATTATCGAGGAGTTTGCCTCCCATGATCCAGTTTCCCCCTACCATTACCCGATTCCTCAGTTATTTCAGAAAATAGAACACGTGGATTGCGTACCGGAGAAACAAGCCAAGTCGCCCATCGAGAAACTGTTCGAGGTTCCGCTGGCACTAGTGAGATAAGTCCGTTGGCCAGTAGCCACGCTCGTCGTCTTGAGAAGCTGTTTGATCGAAGAGTCTACGGCGGCGGCCCACGTCTTGCCCCATAAAGGGTTGGCGTTCGCAGTCATTTTGAAGTACTTGATAAGGTATTCATAGTACGAGCTACAGAAGGCATGTAAGCATGTGGAAGGATCATGAGAACTTGGGAAACGCACTCGTTGCCCCCGTCCCATGACTAAATCGAAAAGAAGATAAGGAAAGGAGAAGGACGCGAGGGTTCAACGTACGATAACGTTTCCGTCGGGTGCACCACTCGCAAACACTTGCTGCGGTGAAAGACCCGGGAAAGGAGGAGAAGGCTGAATAAAACGAGTTAAACGTGGCGAGGAGGTATGGTACAAAGAACGAACATTGCTGGCGATAGCAGACATGCCCCTTTCGGCAAAGGTCTGGTACGTCGAGTTGCCGGTTAACTTAGAAAGGGTATAAAACTCGAGGATGTTCGATCCCGCGGAAGCATATTATTCTATCAATGCGCCTCTTGTGAGTCTCGGATATTAGACTGGCAAAAAAAAGCGGTGACTCACCGAACCCGAGCTGACATCGGCAGAATTGGTGTCAAAATTGATGGAACCGTATCTAATCGCCGGGGGGTCAGAGGTATAGTTGGTGGAAAAAATATGGAACGAACGGAATAGGACCGTTAGCCGGTACCCATCCGAAAATCAGCTTATCCGCCAGCCGCTGGGCATTCGCAAGAAGGGCTGCATCCTTGTAGCCATTAAGCTCATAAGCTGCGAGCATCGATCCCAAATAGCGAATGGTCGTTTCAAAGAAGCTGAAGGACAACGTTATGAGATATGCGCGCCCCGGAAAGACATGAATGCCAACGTACGAGACATGGTCACCGACGGTATGACTGTAGGAAAAGTCCACGTTGCTGGCAAATTCCACAGCTTCGGCGAAGAGATCCTAGGGGGCATAGAATCTGAGCCGAGCCAGGAGAATCAGATGGCATGAGCGCGTACCGTAAAACCCATAATATACAAAGTAGCCAGTGAATCGAATATCGTCGCGCCTAGATTGCGTTAGTCGTAACTCTGTGAAATTGGTGGGAATCGCACCCCAGCCGTTCCTACGTAGATACTTGCATTAGGAAGAGCTATGAACGGAGGAAGCCCAAAACACTCACCTTCCGTTGGTCCAGCTCTTGCTGATCGGTTCCAAATCATCGTGCCCCCAGGCGTAACTTTGGACAGGAGTCAGTCAGATGTGGCGACGTGTACTGGACGTACGTCTTGTAGTCGGTATAAGCGGTTAAAAATGTGCTTTTCACCAACGCAGCATTACTTGCGGCAGACGACGGGAGCGTCAGCCCGGGTAGCTGGATATTACCTGCTCTAACTGCGCCAGCAACCCATGTGAGGACCAGACCTGCGTGAATTCGCATCGTAGGAGGGAGACGGAGAGGGACCCAGGGGATGAAAATGGCCGGACTCGCGAGAGTGCTTATTTGAGTAACAGCCGGACCATTGGCTTGTTGCTCGTGACTAAGAAGCACATCTCAAGGACATCATCTGCTGGTTCTCGTGTGTGTTGTTCAGGAACTTCAGGTGCGTCGCTGAAGGTTGTAAGGCGGGATGAACCCAATGGTCCAATTCTGGCAACGTAAATCACCGGCATCATGCGGCATCCACATGTGTGATTGATGCGGTCACCATTGATGTTGAAAAACGCGTGGCGGGACGGTCCCAATTCGGAGTCACCTCTTCCGCGACCCAATGGTCCTTTTCCATGTGGTCCAATCTTCTGATTCTTCAGCACCCTTCGTCGATACCTCACTTCCCTCATAAAGAACGTGTGCTCGAAGATGGGCTGGCTTTGCCTCCGTGATGAAGACCCTATTCACCGCCGTGGTGGTCTCGCTCGTAGCAGCATTCGTCCCCACCGAGGTCCTGGCCGCCAATGGCTTTACAAGCACCTGTGCTACATGGTCCGGTTCTGGAACAATTCTGCAAGCGACATGCTCGAGTATTTCTGGATCGGCCATCGTAAGTTAGTAACTAACCTTTCCGTTCGCACTGACTCAGTCATTTCTCTCTGCAGAGTAGCACGCTTGATCTGAACACATGCTTCACGAACACGCAAGGAATTCTGGGCTACCAGCTCAAGTATGTCTTCTTTCCTGCTTTCGACCCGATCCTATCCTGACTCCGGAATTCCAGTGGTAACTTTGCTGGTTCGTGCAGCAATATATCGCACAATGCCGGAAACGACAAACATGGCGACACGGCGTATCTAAGCGCCCTCTGTTCCGCCGCTAATGGCAAGAAATTCGACACAGCGATTGCGACCAGTGAGTCCTCGTTTCATTTTTTTATGAGACTTCCACTGATTCCGGATACCTGCAGGCACGTATATCGGCAACTCAAACGGTGTACTGGTCTGCTGAACAACTTGGTGAAATGATTTACATAAAACTTTTGGGAGTGGGCGAATTAGGGCTTACGTTTGTGTAAATTCCGAGCAACTATTGATAATTCCTGGAGTAAATTTGAGGTTTGAGACCGTATGAGTATCCTTCGGCCGAGATGTAACGTCGTAGGGTCAGGTACCACCTTTAACGTGTTGAAAGCTGTTGAAAGCAAATGCTGAGACCGGCGGAGGAAAAGACTTCGACGGCGGATGATCGGGTGGTGTTCCCCAATGATCTGTTCGAAAGTCGAATGGGCGTCTGCGCATTACACCCGGCCTGCATCGCTGGGGAGACATACATAGTTCATGATGCATCCATCCCAGTAAGTCTACCAATTGCAATAAGAAAAAAAACGGCTCCACCGCCTAGGCCTCACCGCGCTCTGGATTTCAAATACAAAACCTCCCCTGATTATTTACATGTAATTCGGCCGGTCCACACAATTAATCGTAGTTCTCCGTCGTTCTGCTTTCGACCTCCTGCCTTTTATCCTTTAACTCTAAAATCTCCACGACTCCCGGGCCAGCCCCGCTCCCCATCAACTTCTTAGCGTCCCTCCGCCGCACAACCACAAGCGTCACCACGAAGAATGCGAATGCCGTGAAGGCCGTGACCTGTGTACAACCGAACCAAGGCAAACCTAATTAGCAAACCCAAGAAAATGTCGGGCCGGAGGTATTTAAGAGGGAATGTAAGACGAGGGAGGGAGGGTAAGGGAAATGAGAGAGGCAATAGACGCACCCCACTGAACAGCGCTGGCCGCCACCAGTGGTACTGCGCAGTCAAAAGTGCACCGTGTATCGGCGGGCCTGCGCGGGAATACGTAAGTCCATCAACGCGCCACATATAGACCTTGAGAGGAAAATGCTGACCGATAAGCCCGCCAGCGCCACCAGCGCGAACGTCACACCCATGCGGAGGCTGAGGAGTATCGGTGTGAGCGATGAAAAAGTTTCCATGAATATTAGCTATTTCAATCCTACCCGAGCTCTCCAAGGTCAGCGGTCAGCACCGCGAGGAGGGGCGCCATGAGCGTCACGACTGGACATAAATAACGTTAACGAGGCTCCGAGTCAGCGGGTGGAAAAAAGTATAACAGGATGTGGAGGGATACGCACACACGCCCGCACAAAGCCCATAAAGCACGCTTATGACCACGACGCTCGCGACGGTCTTGAGCGCGATCATGCACAGAATGAGGACGGCGCCGCCGCCTGCCGCGAAGCATACCATCGTGAGGATGTCGAGACCGAGGCGCGTCCCGAGGACGCTTGGGGTGAGGCGGCCAATGAAGGAGCAGGCGTTCATGATGACGAGCTACGAGTTTTTATCGGTCAGTGAGTCGATTGTGTATAAAGAGAACCGGGAAGTGAGTTCAGGATATCGTTAGTTTAGCGAGGAGTAAGGAGGGCAGCGACTGACGGCGTAGAAGGAGAAGGTCTCGTCGATTCCGTGTGTGACTGCGTCCAGCTGCAGGTAGAAAATCGGAAAGTAGAAGCCGACGGTGTAGACCGACAATCTGGTTTACATATATAATCATATTCAGCAGCCGAGCCGGTAGATGTGGGAGGGGGTGCCCACCCTACACTCGCTAGCACATACGGCGCGTCCGCCGAAAAGCGACGCAGCGAGCTCCAAAACGGCGGCTGCGTTTTAGATGGCGGGAGCCGCGGGCGCATCAGCACGCACGCGACGAGCTGCAGCCCGCTCACAAGACCGGCGCTCGCGCGGACGGCGTTGCCGAACCCGAGCGGGCTGCGGAGGGTGTTGTTGAGCATGATCGGGTGGATGACGGCGCCGAGGGCAGAGCCTGACGAGACGATGGACATCGCCAGCGGGCGCCGGCGCTGGAAATAGTGCGCTACGATGGCGACGCTCGGGACGTATAGTGCACCTGCGCCGAGGCCGACACCGAGGCCTTGAGCGAGGAAGATCTGGGTGGTTTGACGTCAGGGCAAATGATGAAAGGATGAAGAAAAGGATGAACTGGTAGAATTGGTCCGGCTTGCAAGGGACAGCATGAAGAGACTGAAACACATAAGGATGCTTCCGCCGTAGAGTAAAGCGTAGCTGAAACTGATTGAGCTGCGACTTTATGCAAGAGAGATAAGTGACGCCTTACAAGTGTCCTCGGTCATACAGACGGCCTGCTACCAGTCCGCCTGAGATCACAAGCAGAGCGTTGACACTCCAATCCATCTGCGAGAATGGAGCGGTGAATCAGATTCTGGGATGCAGAAATAGCTTGAAGTCACTACGAGATCGCAGAGGACGAAGATTCGTCAAGTAATCGCGCGTATAGAAGTCTGGATAATTGTCTGGGGTTCACGACTCGGAGTGGATAAGCCAAGGAGGAAGCACCTTGATACACGCCAAACGAGGTTGTGTATCTGTCGGCAAAGATTAACAAACCTCCAGGCACGAAAATAAACGCACCCAAAGCCACAAAACTGCACAAGGAATCTGGGAGAAAGTGTGGTACTACAGGACACGAGGGTCGCGGAAACGCACGCTCCGCAACGGTGACCCACGCTTGAAGTCCGCCTTCTGGGAAAGTCGGTGTTGACGGGCTATGTTCTTCTTGTCAAGGGGGGTTCGCCATTAAGGGTCTCTGTTTTTCGGATGCTGGCGTTGTCTGCAGTCATCGTCAAGTAGGTCCAAGTACAGTGCTGTTGCGATAGCCACGGAAGCTTTTCAAGCTCTTCGTGGCGTATCAGCACTAGTAGCATAAGGTATCGCTCAGCCGGCAGCGTCTTGACAATTGCCGTCGGAGACTAAGATGGCACATGCCGAGCGGCCTAAGGAGCGGCCAATAGCAGCTGTGTCAAGAGCTGTGCGCCCCAGCCTTACGGGGTTTGACTGCCACACGCATCTTAAGCTCGGCGGAGTTGTTATCTCTGCATCATGCAGACTCGTTGACGTGCCGGTGAGTAGTACAGATTTGGTTGCGAAGAAAGCAGTTGTCACAGCGTGACAGCGGAGCCAGCCACATCCTCTTGCGAACCATCATTATTCATTGATCATTCCTGCTCGTCGCGTCCTGTAAGTACTTGGGTCGGAGTTCTCCAACAATTTTGAAACTCTCTCGATTTTCTGGGCCCTTCCTGTCCTGTTTCCAACCTGTTTCTGAAGTTCCGGGCTGGATTCCCTCAGACTCATCCGCTCCCAGTGGTACCACGCATACGGTCCGACAACTTTTCTCGAAAGCTTACCGTCGAGCTGGCCCCGAAGGTCATGATATGCACAGATAAACAGCAACCGGTTGCCGAGTCATGCAGGCGACCATGGGAAAGACGGACAACTCGTCCCGCCCTCAGGCCGCTCTGGAGCTTAAAGGCGGTCGCTATGGCTGGCAACGCGCAAATTTTCGGAATCTCCTTCGCGACTAATTCAACTTCAGTCCAGGTAGCTCACCATGCACATCACTGCGGCACTCCTCGTTGCACTTCTCCTCCCCTTCACGCTCGCGAGCCCCACCGTCGAGCAGGTCCTGACTCCCGGCGGCTATCGCCCACTATCAACGTCCACGAGGTCCCGCGGGAGGCACTCTCGTACACGCCGGTAGCGAATCCACGTCCTCGCCGCGAACGGCACAGTCGTGCACGTCGCCTCCGCCTCACGACTCCAAACACAAACACAAAAACAACGCGCACTGATTCGACTTTGCGAGCGGTGGATCGCCTACGCTTGGTGGCTCAACCCCGGCTCGCACCCATCTCGTCGTTCAAGACGACGTGGGCGGTCCCTGCGGTTCCTACGACGGACCACGGACAGACAATCTTCTACTTCAACGCGTTACAACCTAATGCCTCGAGCGCGATTCTCCAGCCAGTGCTACAGTGTGTAATTCTCCGCCGCTGCGTCCGCGACTCGATACTTATTTCTTTATAAACAGTACGGCCCCTCAAATGCGGGGTGGCTCATTCTGGGCGGTGGCGTCGTGGGTAAGTTTCTGGTGGTTTTTCGATTCTATATTTCATCTTGATTGGACTGGTCGAGCACATTTTTTCCCACCTTCTATACCCTTTTGTGCTGAAATGTAGAGAACGCGCTAACCCAACGAACCCAGTACGTAGACGGCACCGGTCACGCCTTCTTTACCACCCCCGTCCCCACGAGCCCAGGGGTAACCCTCGACGCCATCATAGCCCTCACCGGTTCCGGCTTGAACAACACCTCATCGTCATCGTCATTCAACTACACCTCACAATTTGCCGGCATCCCTGGCACCGCACTCCACATCAGCGGCGTGCCGGAGCTCACCTTCGCGACAGAGACGCTCGAGGCGTACGGCGTGACCGCGAGCAGCGACTACCCCGCGGGTGCCACCGTGTTCAGGAACATTGATATTGAGCTCGTGGGCGGTCGGGCTCCGAGCTTCGCGTGGAGTCACGAGGACGACGAGGGGGACGGGGTGGTTCTGAGTATTGAGAGGGATGGGGCGGTGGATGGGCGGATTAGAATCACGTACTAAGTAGTTCCCACCTCAAGCTGTGGATCGAGAAAGAACCGACCTACATCATCGTGGCGAGTGACAGACTCGGATGCAGTCGGTGATGTGGTTGACACAGGAAACCAACGGGCACACAACAAGAATAATGGAGGGCGGACTTTCAATCGGCCGAACGCAAGGGTTTCGGGACCTACATAATAAAATATCGGAGATCCTGCTTGATACGCGTACGCCAGGAAACTTTGTATTAGAAAATTACCCCATACTTCAAGTCCTCCACGAGGTGTCTGTATCTGCGATACTATACTGGGATCCTGGCACACACAGGAGTCTTAAAATTGACGTCTAAATCAGGAAAGAAAATGTAAACATACGATCAATCTTCCCTGCCCTTCTTGCAGCGATGAACGCATCCGCGAGGGCCCAGTAGTCATCGCCGGTAGTTGCACCGCGCACCCAGTCCAGGTGATAATCCACCTTCTGCTGAATAAACACAAAACGCGCGTCACCCAAAAGCGGACTGGTATCCTCCATCCCGCCCGACAGCGAGGACAAAAACACGATGCACTTCAGGCGTGTGTCAGCTTGCAAATCGATATGCGACACGATGTCGTGCAGTGTCATATTCAGCGCAACGTGTGTAAGACATGGTATGGATGCAAGGTGTGCACATACATCAGCCGCTTTCTCCGCGCTGATGTCAGCCATGTCGAGTAGTTCGAGGTGCGTGACGTTGAGGAATAAGGGGTGCGGAACGTCTGCGGCCACGCGTTTGAATATCGCCTCGACGTCGATCGCGAGAACCTGGACGTCTTGCAGGATACCCAAATAATGCATGTGCCCGTAGACATTAAATTGGGCGAACAGGTTCCTGATGCCACTGCACGCCGTGAGGAAGCTCTCCGCCGCGGATCGATCGACAGAATAGTCGAGGAACAAATTTCTAACCGCCTTGCGAAGGAATTCTTGTGGTTTTTTGGCGATTACTTGCTTGAGAACAGAGACACTGAAGCCGAGAGTGAGGCCGACTCGCGCGTGGTTCGAGCAGAGAACAACGCGATATAAAAGGCTCAACCT